>VKOC01014978.1:0-34892 GCA_009364415.1 Spea multiplicata
CTCCTCTTCTTCTTCTTCTTCTTCTATTTCTTCTTCTTCCTGTTCTTTCCGTGCACTGAGCGCGGCGGAAGACGGTGGGCGTGGCTTCAGTGTTGTGCGCCGGGATTTGACATCAAGTCCCAGCGCACAGCCACAGTTGCCGCGCACATCGTTACTGAAGGCGTGCCGGCATGGTAGCAGCCCTCAGATGAGCGGCAGCCGGGGCGGACCGCCCCCCCCTCCGCCAGGTACGCATAACGGCTGAGGCCTCGCGGTCGTGGAGAAGAGTGAGAGGCGGCGAACGGTTGCTTGTGTGTAGAACTTTATGTCCTAGGCGACCGCTCGGGATCGTGCCTCTCTCTGTCTACTCTCCTACGGGGTCTAGTATAAAAAGAAAAAAGATGCCGTTTCAATTTGGAGGGGTGCACACACGCCGGGGGCCAGCATGATGTAGGGGGGGCCATGGCCCCCTCTGGCCCCCCCCTGCCGACGCCACTGCCGGATAAATACTATCTGTGCCGACATCCAGCTTGTCCTTTTATTTGTGGGTCTGTTACATCATCGACGTCTGAAAAGGGTAAGCAATATGGAGACTTAAAAACATACTTAGTACGGACAAAAAGAAATGCAGTGCTGTTGGGGGTTCCGGGTGCACCCCTGAAATAGAGAGCCATGCCGCATGTTAACGTAGAAATGTTACGTGACGTAACCGAGCTCGTTATTATTGGGATCACGCTCTCCCTTGTAAAATTGTGCATCCGCACGGTGTGATTTAGGAATGTCAGCCGCTGATTGAATGGCGTTTCCCCTCAGCTATGTTTCCGTGTGACCGGTACCTTCAGGATTATTTATTGTAGGAAAACCAGTCGAGAGGTAATCTACATATATTATTTCTAAGGCTGGTTCCCAGGTTCAGCTTGCCGTCATACTCTGCAGCGCTGATGTGTACAGACAGCGTCGAGATTGAAAGGGGGGAGAGGTGTTAGTAGAGCGAGTGGTAAGGATGATAAGCCTGGCGGGAGATATCATGATGGATTGAAAGGGTTCCAGATGGGCATGAGGGACACCACAAGTCCCAGTAGGCAACATGGGAGGCGATGAACGAGAGCTTTATTTGCATTTTATGTTAGGAAGGCGTGAATGCAAGGATTTTTTAAGATATATATAGGAGGCTTTTTGGAGGGATGAATGTGATGTTGGGGTAAATAGTGATAGAGAGGCAGCGAGTTTGTGGGGTAGGGGCGATGGTTGGACCATTGACATTACGGGATGCTTGAAATGGAACGTTAGTGTTGCAGGGAGAGAAGATAATTCGTTCAGTTTGGGACAGATTAAGTTTAGGGAGCAGAGATGAAGCAATTAGCGATGTGATCGTATAGAGAAGAAGGGAGATCAGAGGAAGAAAGGGAGAACTGAGTGCCATCGGCACCGTGAGCCAAAACTAATTTAGAGTCCACTTTGGTTGTCTCTATTAAAAAAAAATCCATTGCTGAAGTTCATCAGGTTTGATCAGACTAATAAAAGCGGATTCAGGTAAGGTGGAGATGTGTGATGTTTGGTCCACCATCTGCAGCCCTCGTGGTGCATTGTCCACTATCGGGGGGGAAGACCACAAAGCCCAACATCCCGTGTAGACCCGGCTGGTCAGTCCTGGACTTCAGCAACACTCCAACTCTTAATGTTCCTTCGTGTATCTGTGATACTTTCCCGGCATTATATTTTCAGTACCAAATGTACAATAATAACGCTCTTTGGCTCTTTTCTTGTTCTTACTTGTTTTTCTCTCATGCGCTTGTAATCCCGTCGCCCTTGTTTGACATTTATTCCAACTGTAATAACTTTGAAAAGCAGGTAACGCACGATATCTGCCGTTCGCAACGCGGGTTGGGTTTCTTCACTTAATGCTAATAGAATGATAAATATTCTATACGCCAGCAGAGATTTTACTTTACAAACCTCAACTTCTGTTATTCATGGGGAAAGGCGGTGGGATCTGTCGGGTGACGAGAGACAACCGGATATCCTAAAACGCTTCAGCATAGTTTGACATTCTATGTGGTTTTTCAGTAAAAACAGAAGTGCAATGGATATAATTTTGTAGCTATTGGTTGTTCCAACGCGCATGACATCATACGATTTTAATGGTGTTTTGTTCTTATGGTGGAGATGAAGGGGTTTCTCCCACCCTCTCCTTCACCGTCTCTCTCTCCCTCCTTTTCTCTCTCTCTCTCTCTTTTCTCTTTTTCTCTCTCTTCCTCTCCTTTTCTTTTTCTCTCTCTCTATCTTTTTCTTTCTTTCTTTTTCTCTCTCTCTCTCTCTTCCTCTCCTCCGTCTTTTTCTTTCTCTCTTTTTCCTTTCTCTTTCTCTCTCTCTCTCTCTCTCGTCTCTCTCTCTCTCTTCTTTCTCTCTCTCTCTCTCTTTCTCTCTCTCTCTTTCTCTCTTTTTCTCTTTCTTTCTCGCTCGCTCTCTTTCTCTCTCTCTCTCTTTCTGTCATTGTAATAATTTACTGAAGTTTTTCTAGGAGGCGTGCTGATATGGACACCTGGACAGCAGGTCAAAGTATGGACAGCCACCTTAATAAATCCAACTGTTGAAGTTTCTTTGTTCAAATCAGCGTTGAACTAAATGACCTATTGAATCACGAAACTCTAACAAAGCCATGTAATCCTACCATAAGGGTTAAACAATTTGACTGCATATAAATGATGTCCTAGAGAAGCGATAAGTCTGCATCTCCTTGAAAGCTGAAGAGCGGTGATTGAAGACGGCAAATGTTTGCTTAGTCATCAGTATTGGCAGGATTAGTTATAGCGGCTGGGACGAGAGAATCTATGAATCGATTTCCTCGCTAATATATTATTTGCTGTTTAAACATTAGCTTAGAGGAGGAGAAATCCCCAAAAGCTAATTTAAAAATCTGAAATCCCTATGCGTCCAACCTGGGTGCAGCGCGGGTCCTGTGGATGCAATCTGGGTGCCAGGGCTGGTCTTTGGGGTTTGTGTCCTGTGATCTATGTCTGCAGTTCAGGGTTTCCATGCATTATTTATCTATACCTTCGGTGCTGAGCTTCCATGTGATTTTCAGTTGATCTATACCAGCAATTCTGTGTTTATTTGATCCATACCTAAACTACAGGAGGGAGGAAAAGAAAGGTGCGGAACAGCGAAGAAGGGGACAAAGGGACTCTGGAGATGATGACGGGGAGGGGGGCACCATGGGCGTGAACCCTCACAAAGTGCCCGAACACCTAAAGCCAGCCCTTGCAACCCGTTTTTGGTTACTCGCTGGATCCACACCATTGATTTGCTGTGTGACTGGCGGATTATTACTCATGTGGGGTGAGGACCTCTCACCCGGGTCTGGAGGCCCCCCCCCCGCTCTCTAAATAAAAATAATTTAAAGGGCTTTGTCAGGTTTGGTGAAAAAAGGGGTTGACTCATCAGCAAAAGATGAAAGTAAAAAGTGCTTAAAAATTAAAAAAATACGAGCAAACACAGCATAGCCATGAGTGGTCGTTAAGCTCCCCCGTAACCCCTGAAAAGGGCAGTTCTGGAAACGTCTAGCCCGCCTAAACAAGAATCTGGACCCAAATTGATAAGAACACTTTGGTAATATGGGTAATATTCAGGCTCCAATGCCCTGAGCGTACTCAGAATCTTACTTTGTTCTAAATTCCAAATAATTGTTCGGTATTAAAGCAGCTTTGAAGCCACAGATTAATGAACCTGTTAATCAAACCCTTCCAATGTCTGCATGGTTACGCTACTTCTGATAACAATCGAGAAATCAGCGTTCAGCGCGGCTTTTGTGAAGATATTGTTCTGCAAACAGCTGCCTTTTCTTACTCGACGCCCTGAACGACTTGCCTTGCAGGGTAACCTTGAAATTACGGCATTTACGTTCAATAAAAGCCTCTGTGATACTCTGTACTTCGCCGGTTACAAAAATATTTTTCTAGGCACGTCAGCCGCGGAGTTATAATGAAACATGAATGAAGGCGTAATTATAGGACCGTTTGTTCGTACTACCTTGTTGACCGTATTCCATCTCAAAAAGTGGGGAGGAATCACTTATGTGCATTCGGCAACCTAAAAAAAACGGTATATAAGAAAAATGTCACGGTGGCCAAGTAACATAGAGAAACCATAAATTATTATTATTTATTATTATTATTTATTATTATTGTATTATTATTATTTATTATTATATTATTCCCAGCCTGAACACCTGGAGGACAACATTGTATAAAACTTTTTTTTTGTGCCAGATGAAGCACAGGCCAAGCTGGAGCTAAGTAAGGCGATGGGCCAGCTCATCGAGTCAGCGCTCAAGTTGAGCTGAGTTGTTTTTCTGAGAGACAACACCCAAGTCTGGCAGGTCACTGAAACTAAGTAACTCCAACGGAGAAGGACAACTTAAGCCCGTTCTTGTTCTGCTTGGCCCTTTCTCATACTGGCCAAAGCATTTCTTCTAGGGGGTAGGTTCTGGATTGAATCCAGAAGAAGATGCTACGTAGGAACTGCATCTTAACTTGGCTCAGTCATAGATGCCGGTATAGGAGGAGGAACCCAGGTCTGCGTGGGGGTTTCTCATTTTATTTAGAACCTTCTAAGTAATAAACATTAAAATGTTCATTGATATAAATATACCATATAACATATAGCTCACCCACCATTCTATACTGATCCTAATGGATAGATGCAGTTGGAAATAAACGTGCCGTTTTCAATAAGGTTGTGTTCTCATTATAGCAGGGGTGTCCAACCTGCGGCCCTCCAGCTCCTGCAGGACTACATTTCCCAGTCTCCTCTGTCAGCCACTTTGAAAGAATTATGGGAGGTGTAGTCCTGTAGCAGCTGGAGGGCCACAGGTTGGACACCCCTGCATTATAGGATACTCATTAAGCAATGAATTTAGGAAGAAAAAACAAGAATAAAATGGTATCAAGGGAAATGTCACTTTTTAATTGTCACAAATAACCGTTTCCCCCCCTTTACCCATTAAAAAATAATAAAAAAATAAAAAAATTATAAAACAGGCCATGGGAGGTCCGATTTATTCTAAATAAATATATTTTTAAAATTATAATTTGAAGAATCTCCACATGTCGCGGCAGCCATGTTTCTTACTTTATGTTCATTACTGATACCTATTTATATCATGGAATAATCCATACATTGAAGGAGAATCATTTATTAAATGTATTTGGCTTTAAATCAAACTAATTCAGTTTATATATCTTTATATGGGATATGAATGTCTCGCTTGTCTTAAACTCCGTATGTTTAGTTTTCTTTCTTCCCTTTTTCTTCTATAAATGGATTATTTAATAATAAAAAAGGGAGACACTTGTTGGGGGCAAGACAAGCTCATCGATTCCAGTATTTTAAACAGTCACAAAATAAATACAAATGTTACTATTCCGCACACGCCGTTACAAAAGAGAAACAGGAAAAGCGGAAAAAAAAAAAGCAATTTATACAACCCCGGTTTGTCTGGCATTGTGATTGACGCTTTATCATCACAGGCATTATGAAGTCTCAGTTCTGCTCGGTCTGTATCTCTGTTAGAATATTTCTGGAACACGTCTCGGGCTGATTCCAGGTCAAACAAAACAGTGTGAAAATAATGGCAAGAAATACGCGATATACCTCCACGGTGTTCAGCCCTTTTGTGGCGGAGAGGACTATGATTTGGTACCAAGAGGGCTGCGATGTGATTAAACTCACATACAAGGCTAGCATTTGCGATGAAAAGTTATACTTATATAATTTGCTTACATTTTTATCAACAAAAGAAAGAGGGACATCATGGGAGGAAAGAGGGACATCATGGGAGGAAAGAGGGACATCATGGGAGGAAAGAGGGACATCATGGAGGCATGAGAGAAAGAGGGACCTCTTGGGAGGGAAGAGGAGCATCGGGGGAGGAAAGAGAGGCATGGGGGCACGGAAGAGGGGCATCAGGGAGGGAAGTGGGACATCATAGGAGGAAAGAGGGGCATCAGGAAGGAAAAAGGGACAAGTGGAAGTTCATTTTATTATGTAAAAAATCATATTTTTTCCTGGGTTCTCCTCAGCTTCTCTGTATATTGAGACACGCCACAAGCCTACAGTGTGTTTCTTTCTCCTTTATCTTGAGATGAATTCGGACTCGAAACCGTCTCCTAAAAGGATCAGTTCTACCTAAACCTGGATTGATCTTATGCAAGAGGGCACAATGGAATAAAACCTCATAGCTGTATTCTAATTGGCGCGTTCTTTCTTTTCTAGCCAATCGGATAATGTAGATAAGAATTTAAAAAAAAACTTCAATGGCAGAAAAACAGATTTTAATGGCAAAACCCACATTCCCTAAAACGCAAATTGACTGTTAGATTTTTTTTTGTTAATAGCATTTTCTTAACACTTTAAACACATATTTGAACTTTTGTTATTTTCTATGTATATATGTATATAAGTATGTGTAATACACTGTGTATATATCATATATATATATATATAGTAGCTTATGTTAGAACGTCCCCATAAGTTGTTTATATAATAGATGTATCTCCGTGATTCTCCTTCCTTCTGTTTAGTAATTTAACTAGTTGTGAAACCACCATGTCATTTTATTCGTTTGCGGCTTCATATAGTGAAATAAACGATGCATCCATCTCTCATAAATACTGTAAACATTATAAAATTCCAATTTTGCTGGCAATAAACCGTCTAACACAAACTCCCGCAAATCCCATTTGACTTATGAAAATGTAAAGTAGATTCTCCTTTTATCATCCAGAATTTACTTTCCCTGAGCAATTTTTAACTTCTAATTCCAGCGAGCCACAATAAAAGCGTGACAGGTATCCAGTATATTAGCGGTGAAATATGGGAGTCCCGGACCGTGATACGTGACTAAATCCGTTAACGCTATGACGCCAATCATCATGTACGGTTAATGCGTATAATAGCTCAGTGACACCTTTATGTTAATGTTAATGCATAGAAGGAGTCAGCGGGACAGCGGAGAAGCTCCTTGACCCAGTGCTCAAAAATCAGGACTGTCGTAGGAAAAACAGGACACTTGGTGTGTATGTTAGGGTCTAAGAATCCCTGCCTCTTCCACGGGATCCTGTTGTTCCGTTCTAATAGGTTGTAAGTTGCTGATTATTGTTAATTGGATAAGACGGGCTTTATAGGCAGGACCAGCTTTCTAGTTTACTTAGCACCAGGGGGTCTTCGATGGACGCCTTCTATTGGGAAAAGTCATATAAGCTTTCAGGACTCGGAGGTCTCTTTTTTGAGACAGACGATCGATAAAGATTGAAAACTGGCCATCCGAGGCCAAGCGATATGTGATGATACGGAGACTTTCTGCCTGTAGAACCAACGCTTCCTAAAAGGGGCCGCGGCACATGTATGAGGCCATTCTCTCATAGCTGATCCATCACGGCGGTTCAAGGGTTAAGATCATATAATGTAGTTATATAAGGAAAAAGTGAGCTTTTATGGGGTACAGGAGCACGAGAAGAGCGAGGCAAGGTTATATAAATACGTATGGGTGATTATACGGTAATGTAACCGTACGACGACTAATAGCGATTTATGCTCGCTGCTCACACGGCTAATTGTTACATAAAGCACTCCAAGCCATTAGGAGCCGGGTATCGGAGAGGGGCTGCTGCTATTTCACGGGTGATTTATGTCTGCAATTTGATCAGAGGCGCGCTGCAAAAAAAAAAAAAGAACGTTAATTAGTCTGCCCCCTCTACCTGTGACATCATCTCATCCCGTTAAAGCCAGTTAACCCTTGGGCAAAATGTGTTTGCATGCCACACATACACTCGTACACACACACACACTTACTCTATCACTAGGCTATTCCATCTCACCTGCCTCTGTTAAAGTGAGGTGGCTGAATGTGATGGGAGCTGTAGTTATTTAGAAGCTCATGTCCCCTGCCATAGTTTAGGAACAGTTTTAGAAAGCAGAGTTTATTTTTCAATGTGTTTGATGGTAATACGAAAGATTTTCCTGCACCGCTCTACACCACAGTGCCGCGGCTTACAGATTTCCGTGGTCTCTGTGATATGATGCCATATTCCGCCTCTGTCAGCCAGTCCTCAGGGGCTTTGCAGACCCTCCTTGCCCCGGGACCTGCAGACCCTCGAGGACGGCACTGTCTGGTGTTCAACACGATGACTCTGACAGGTGGCAACATAGGAGTTCGGGAGGGACACTGCCCTCGCTGCCCTCACTGTATGAAGATTTTTATGTTTTACTTGCAATTTCTCTGCGGTTTCTAGAGTATCGGGCAATTTGAGGGAGCCAAACTGGCATTTTTCACCAATTTTAGAATCTGAGCTAAAGTTTTCGTCGACCTCTCCCGGTATACCTGGGAAGTCTAGATTGCAAGCTCTTTGAGCAGGGCCCTCCTCCCCTGTGTTTAAGTCAAATTGTTGTGTTATATACTATTTGTTATTTCTTGTCTACCCATTGTACAGAGCTACGGAATATGATGGCGCTATATAAAGCAATAAGTAAATAAAAGTCTCTGGGTTTGATCCGGAGTCTCCGGGGGAACTCCTGCTTTCCCTGGGTCTCCGGGTAACTTTACCTTTTTCTCCAGAAGGGGTTCCCAGTTCCCAGGTACGTCTCCTGTTTAGTTAATCCGCTTTATTTTGGGCTAAGTTTACCTGCCCCAAGCCACATACAGGAAATATATAATTTCATATGCTTAGTAGCTCATTTTTATGAAACCTGCAATTCTCCAGCATAGAAAAGAAACGGCAATTAAATAACATTAGTGACAGATAAATGTGTTTTTTTTTTTTTTTGGATGAACCAAACCCCCAGCATCAAAGAACGCAGCTGTCTGGATTTCTTCTAACAGATAAAGATCTGTCTCATTTAGGGGATTACAGCTCACAGGTGGAAGAATGATTTACTTACAAGGTTTTTTTTTTTTTTAATGAATTTAGTTCCGACGAGAAAATGTCATCCTTGTGATCTGCGATAAGCACCATGCTAAAAGTTAAAAACCCTATATTACTAGATTTTCCCAAGCTCGGCTTTTTTTTTTTTTTTTTTTTTTAACAGTAATTACATTTCAAAAGGGAAGAGTAGAGAATTTCAACAACGCTCGATACCCACATTAAAGACCGTCAGGAGTGACGGCGGCGCATGCTTACTAAAGGAGTAGTTGCACACATGGATTGCATCACTTAAGTTTGTGAGCTCAAAATAGATCTAAATCTCTTTTTTTTGTGTAAAAGGTTCTTCTGAACTTGTGTTGGGTTGACAAGTGCTGTCGCTCAAGCTTTAATTGAAATTAGCGTTGCTAACCCTTAGTGCTAATGACTTTATGCAATTCCAAATTCTTCAATGTTCCATATCCCACTCCCATTATATATGTATATACATTACTGTTCAAAAGTTTGGGGTTGCTTGTCTATTAAAATATTATGGGGGGGTGAAAGAGGAGACACTTGCCCATTCCCTAGAAATTCAAAGAGCCCCCCTGGAGCAGCAGCAAAGGGGAGCAAAGAGTCGGTTAACAAGACGTAGAGGCAGAAAAAACACCTGGTAGTCAGCAGAGAAGTTTTTATTTAATTCTGTGCACCCCCCTGCTGTCAGAGTGGTTTGGTCTGCTCTCTTCCTCTCCCTCCCTTCACTCTGGCAGCTGCTCCTTCACAGGCACAGAGTCCCCGCCTGGACAGAGGCACAGTTTGCAGCTGCAGATAGAAGGTAGTTTTATTTCAAACATGTATTGAAGCTGGGGTTAGTTAATACTCCAGCTCCCATGACTCTCAGCTAGTCTGGTATTTCAACTATCATGCGAAAGTGCGTATTCAATTGGGGTGCCAAAGGTTAGTTTTTATATCATTAAGGATTGGCACTGCAGCTGCTGTGGAATGCACCTCTCATGACTCTCAGCCGTCCATTCCGTTGGCTGATCATCATTAGAAATGTAATAACAGCACCACGACGTCCAAAAGTTACCACATTTGGGTTCCGAGCCTTTATGACCCTCTTTATTGTAATAACTCCGAATGCTACACTACACAGCACAACATCAACTTTTCTGGACTGCAACTCCCATGATGTTCAGCCAGCAATAGTAGGAGTAGTAGCTGGTAAATGTAGATTGGGCTTGGGGCCGGGGGCTACAATAAGTATTCAATAAAAAAAACACTATTTTTTATTGACTGTTTTGTTGTGTATATATATATATAAAATCTAGGCATATGGTTTGAGCGTGCCGTGATTAGCACATTCCGTTGTAGCATTTTTACCTCGGCAGGAATGCTTTTAAGGGGCTAAGGATTTAGAAATACATGATATTAATCACAATGCTTTGTACAGCAGCGAGAAAAATCCTGCGTCTATGAACTCACCTGGCCCTGTATGTAATGAGATAAGAAACAGAAATGTATATGATCCCTCTCCTCCGCATGCTTGCTAGATACTAAATAAGGAAAACAAAAGTTAAATCCATATATTTCTGCTCACATTACTTATTAAAAATAAGAAAGAGCTAAATAGATTTAATAAAATTACATTTTTTAATGTAAATCATTGCAATCAGGAAACATATAGATAGCAAACATTCCCATAATGTTTGTTTCCGCTTCTCTATTTATTTTTGGGGTAAAATCTGTATTTTTTTTATTAAGGTGTAAAGTGTTAGGCACAGAAAAGAAGAAAATTTGGTAAAGATAAAAACATTTTACTGGCTAACTGAAGTATATCAGATTCTAGAATCTAGGTCTCTTCTCCAGGCATATTATACCATAAAGACATATTATCATAATATGCCTGAAGAAGAGAACTAGATAGTCTCAAAAGCTTGCAATCTATTATACCTCAGTTAGCTAATAAAGATATCTTTATCAAGTTTTCTTTTTTTTCCTGAATAAAGGCATTTTCCTTTTCGTACATCAGGGGGCAGCATTGTACATCACAAACTGCATGCCCTCCTCTCTTTAATGCATATATTCATGGAGGTTAGAGCCGCCATAAAGAAAGGTGCATTCTATAATAATAATAAACAAAAAATGGACAGCTTATATTTTTATTTGTTACAAGGTATTTAACAAGGCACCCGCGTCCGGCAGGGTTGCAATCGCAGGAACATTTGGACTTCGCTGCATAAATTAATGCGGATTTGCTGGCCCGTTGAACGAGATTAGGTTGTTTTAGAGACTACATTTATAGCTGGTGGTATTTACCGTGGCATCGTTATTTGTCAGGCCTGTCGTGGTCGTATAGATGAAGGGTTAACCCTATGCATGCAGGACGCCCGCATGATGAGCAGTGACCCTACGTTACGTGCCCCAGCATAGATAATAAATCTATGTAATTGTATTTACAGAATAATATAACTATTATAAGTGCCGTGGCATTAGATAGCCTTCCTTCTCATCTCCTTTCTAGGTTCCATCTACCAAATGCATCTTTATTAAATCATGTAACTATTCCTTCTCCATTAAGTTGTCTGGTCTCTCCCCCGTTGTTAAGTTGCTGATTGTGTTTGATTGGTTCAGGTAGCCTTTGGAATGATCCGGAAAGATGGACGTTTGTAGCATTCATAGACACAGATCTTTGGGTTCCTAGAAAGGAACTTTTACCCCCCCCTTTTCTGAGCATTCTGGCATTTAAAGTGTTAAAAAAAGACAGTGTTAAGGCAGTGAAGACAGCAGCACTCAAAACGTGGCGTACTCCGGATTGTTTAGTAATACGGAATATATTCAGGCACGGCCGCGCATGCGATCCTTCCTATATTATTCATAGTTAGACAATGGCAGCTGGTTGTTGTTCAAACGGCAAGAGGCGAGATTAGTTTTCATTACGGACAGCACTTGCGTGACCGCTCTTGGGGTTAGATATCAAAGAAAATGCTTTCGCTCTTTTAATAAGTTCAAGCTTTCAGATTGTGATACATTGCCGTTGTGTGCATTTGTTCGGTACACATGCGCAGGTGTATAGCTTCCTATGTAGATGTTTCATGGTACAAAAACTAGCTTTTCCTGTGGAAACCAAGGTACCTAAAGCATGGAGCAAGAACTCATTACTACAGGGGGGATTCTCAACCTCAGGCATTCCGTCTCATGCATCTCCTTCACCATGGATCATGGTCATGCCAGCTATCGGCTGCAGCCCCTCCGCACTCCAATGCTTGTGCTGATTTAGACACTCTACTTCACATAGCTTGTAGAGTCTCGCAATGCTCGTTCTGGCCCACAGAGGCCCAAGTCGGAAGAGTGTATTAGGTGCAGGAGCCGGATGATGGAACCCATTGAGTTCCACAGGAGAGTCACAAAGCCAAGTTTGTCCGCAACGTAAGAAAAGTTCTCACCCCAATGGACGCTCTACTAGCTGGGCCAACAGGACTTAAGCCCTTGATAGCCCACATAGCTCTCCTTTTATGATGTAATATATGAGTCATCGTGACTTTAGACACCAGTAGAAGAATCGTCAACATCTCTGGATCGAGAGACGACTCTTCCTTCCCTGTGAGTACAGAGTTGATCCCACAGCAGTATATTTTGTTTTTCTTGTAGTAAGGAACCATGGTTTATTATAAAATAGTATCAGAAATACTTCACGGTAAAAGGTTGCCGCCAGTCGTATTTTCACAACCCAAGCCTCGCGATAGCGTGAGGGTTAGCGCGGTAAACCATGGTTTCCTTGTGCGACAATGTCGCTAAATCCGACTTTTGTGCTGTTTAATCACAGCGCCGGAGACCGATTTCCCAGAGGGGTTTTTTCCTCTCTGTGTGCGGTGGAGGACAGGGAGGGGGGGGGGGGGCATGCGAAAAAATCTTGGGAAATAGGGAAATCTATTATGGAAAATTAAGTAATATTAATTACACCGAAAGATGACTTATTATTTTCTAGCTTTTTCGAAGCTTTAATGAAGCACCCTGGCTTCCGCAGTGTGAATTGGAATTATTTGCGATAAAAAGTAATGATACAGTAGCGATTCCGAGCCGGTTTAATACATGAAACGGCCATATTAGCCGTCGTACTAAAACGACATTTTCTCCCGCAATAATACATTTGGTCTGAGCAGCTGAAGTGATTGTTTTCTGCCATGCCCTGTACCATGGGAAGGTCCAGCGGAAACGGTGCCCGCCAGGGGTAGGCGAATCCCAAATTTGTTACATTTAAATATTTGGCTGAAAGCTGAGTTTAGTTATTGGGAAATCCTGTGATTTCTATGGAAGAACCTTAATTTGCATAGGAGAACCAGCATCATACTGGGCGGAATTATTACATCACATGCACGACCCTCTAGTCTTAGATTACGGCCTCTAAATAAATGTCCCTCGTGGACAAAGTTCTCCGGTAGCTTTATCCTCTTCCGGCAGCACTAGGAGCCACAGTGTGAAAAATGTCATATTATTTACCTATTTATCACCGTATTTAAGTTAAGTAACCAACTTCCCTGAAATTTTAGTCTAATATGTAGTATTTTCTGTTTTTTGTTTTTTTCCCCCCATTTTATAGCTGGTTTGGAATCCATGGAATATGGCAGCCACACACGTGCCTTGGAGCCGCGGTGCATTTTTTAGAAGGCATACTGGTTCTTGTGGAGGGAGAGAGCAGATGTCTTGTATATGGGCTGGTGTGAATGCCAAAATGTCCCAGCGCGTATCTGGGTCACCGTGCCAGAGGGCTTTAAAAACGAGCGTTTCTGTGTTTAACGAGACAGCAGAATTATGGAGATAATTCACAAAAAAATGGTTGAATTGAAAAACCTTTAGTTTTAATTACACCGAATGTAACCGGTTCATAATATTTAGACCTGTTTCCTTCTGCACCTGTCCTGTTATAACTATAATATGTATGATAGACAGACAGACAGGCAGACGGTGGTCGAAGTGAACCAGTTGGCCAATCTAGTCTGCTCTTTTTGAATCCTTTCATTTAATAAAATTCACTTTTAGTTTCTTTTTTTTTATACTTGTTTTTTTTGTTTTATACTTTTATTGACTGATTAAATTTAGAGAGCGCATGCTTTAAAGACTTCGAAATTATCCGACCAACATACAAAGCGTAAGAAAGAGACTAAAAAACTCCATCAATCTCTTCAACTATATCCGTTTCCTTCATTTTTTTAAAAATTAATCTTATAAACCATAAAAAATTTTGCTTTTTTTTCTTGGATACTCCATAAAATAAATATTCCTTGTTTGGTCATTGGATCATTTCAAATCAGTGATTAGAACCAATCTTCTAACTTAAACTTTCTAACATTTTGGTCTCCTTCCTTTAATACCCTTCCCTATTTCATTCTTATTTCCCTTCTTACTTGTCTCTTCTTCCTTTCCTATTTTCTTCTTTATTCTTCATCACCTAACTTTATTACCCTTTCTTTCTCCTTTTCCTCCTTACTTTTCTCTTCTCTCTTTCTCATTTTATTCTTCAGTCTTCATCCATAAACTTTATTATCCCTTCTTTCTTCTCCCCCTCCTTACTTTTCTCTTTCTTTCTCATTTTCTTCTTCAGTCTCCATCCCTAAGCTTCATTATCCCTTCTTTCTTCTCCTACTTATTTGTCTCTCCTTCCTTAAACCCTTCCCATAATGACTTGATGCCCCCCGATTACGCCTGTCCTCTGTTTTACGCTTTCTATGTCGCTATAATATTAGTAAAGAAGGAACATTCATAGTTTTTTGTTGTTGTGTTGTTTTCATTAATTACAAACCAAAGCAGCTGAATGATCCCTTTCGGTGGTGGTTATTGCCAGCAGTACACATTGCCTGTAGCATACATATGCCCACCACGGGGGAGCGCAGAATGAATTCGCCTCCAGTGCTGCGACTCTTCAGCAAGCCTTCGCCGATGGCAGAGATCTCTGTCTCCGGTGAAACGAACAAACTGGCTTCCAAAACAATGTCACCTAGCAGGCACATAGCGGCGGAAAGCAAAAAGTAGCGAAGCCACGAGGGTCTTTGACTTTAAAGTGACTTTTGGGCCAAATATGATCTGCCCGTAATAACGTAAAAGGAAATATTTTTCCAAAGCTGTCACTCATGTTAATCAAGCATAACTTTTTGAATCTAACATAAAAAAAAAATATATTTTTAGACGAAAAAACACATTTGAGGTTTTTGCTGGGAAATAATTATAAATTGGGTATTTTAATTGGAACTATCAATACTAGAGCTTGTAGGAAAAATAAATGCTATTAAAACCGTTCTCTCCATCTACCCTGCTCTTAATCAGTCGTAGGTTCAGGAGCGATATGCCTATCCCATGCTTACATTCCTCACTGTATTACCCTCTACCACTTCTGCTGGGCTGCTGTCCCACTTATCTACCACCCTCTCAGTAAAGTAAAAGTTCCTTCTATGCTTCCGACTCGCTAGTTTTTCACTCGTAACCCAGTATGTGTCAACAGATTATATTCCTTCCATACAATACATGAAATATAGTAGAGCTGGCCTTGCCTCTCTCCTCTCTTTCTCCCACCTTCATAAGTCAGCAGATTTTGTAAAATCCCTAAAAAAAAAATCCAAAGCGAGCTTAAAACATTTGTAAAATCTGTCCGTCACAATCATTATGATGTCATTTTTATATTTCATTTTAATGGAACATAACCTCCAATTCCTTTGTTATGTTAATTAGGCCAACATGGTAAATACGTTCAACATGTGGGATTTTAAAATAATATCTATTACCGTTAGAATTCACCTCCATGCCTGGATTAACCCTTTATTACCGTTAGAATTCTTGTGATTTGGTTTAGTCTGCAAGAAAAAAAATATACGTCCATGCCTGAATTAACCCTTTATTACCATTGTCTTGGTAGTGTCTGAATAATAATAATAATGTACAAAATGTTGCTTTTTTGCTCTAAAAAATTGATACGTATAACTGTAGAACAATTGACCTTGAAGATGCACTTTCAGACTTTGCCAGCAGTGGATGCTGTGATATTTACCAAAGACTTTTGTGTTATTTAAGAGATGTTTACAGAGATTACCGTTCTCCGGCGCGGCTGCTAAGCAGTGTCAATCTCTGTACTAGTATTAGAATTGTTCTTTAAACTGTTAGATCACACGGAAAACATCCAAACCGCGAGGATCACTTCCACATATATCCAAACAGCAGCGTAATATCCTAAAGGGACGCTCTCGTTTCCACGTGCGTTTTTGTACGTCAGAGTCTGTTTTATATATAAAGCCTTTGACGTCTGGGTGATTTTATGCTGGCATGCCCCCTGCCGCCCCCAAAAATAGTATTAAATGCCACCTGTTGGCAAACAGTATGGTTCGGTATGGCAAAGCCAAGCGAGCCAAATCGAGGATTTGACTTGGTTCCACCTGGGCTTCTTTGGTGCCACCACGACAGAGCGAGGAATCGGTGCAAATACTAATTAAATACACCAGGGGCATAAATATGGGGGATTCTATCACACTATATGGCCATATATCGCTTAGCCCTACCACCGCGTTAAAGTACCCCAAATCATGGCAAGCCCCATCTGATCCTGACATAGCAATCAGCAACATACGAACAGGAGAGAGATTATTTAATGGGGAGAAATAATCATGCAGATCCTGAGAACAAGAAGTTACGATCATCTGAGCTGATAGAAGCTGCACTCATTAAGTTAACTCGGCTTGGTCCATCTCAAGTAAAAATGGCCCCTAGGCTTCCTTGAACGGTTCTTTGCTCCAGGATTCCAAATGCATTGTACCATCTTCATGGAAACTCAATAATCTAGAGAAATGACTATAGTATTACCATATAATAATTACTGTTAAAGTAGTATTGCCTTGGTATTGTCTACCATGAAGAAAAACCATTGGGACCGCACTGCCCTTTAACCCACTGAGACTCACCTGTAGTTGAAAGCCTTCTCTGGGCACCATTAATGAGGCAGTTGTGTGGTAGATGGGGTGCTTAACCTTGGAGTCCATGTGTTCCATACTCCATATTGAAAACATATCACAGACATGTGATAGAGGCTCCAAAAAAATAGAAGATAAAGCTCCTGGCCTTGGACAGTATTACCTAACGGACAGTAGAAGGTCTCATGCATCTTCATAAAGACTTCAGTCCCATTAGTTTACATCACAGCGCTTAATTGAAGAGCAACCTCGTACTTATCATCCAACGTTACTTCTGAACAATAAATCGCCCCTCAAATAGATGGCCAAATTAGTCTGATTTACGGCCCCACGTGGTGTAGGCGCTCTATATTTTGTTATGACAGATCCACTTTAAGACTTGGACAGACTAATCCTTGTTCTTGTCTATTCCGATTAGAGATGTTTTGATTTTTAGCTGACATAAGCAAATGAAGCCATGCGATTACAAGAAAGTGACTTCATAGATTTTTTTTTTTTCTCTCCAAAATTCAAAACAAATTTAATTTAGAAAGCACCTTTTTTTTTTTTTGGCGTATTCCAACTGCATTATGAAGATGTGAGAAGAGACCGGAGCGTGGTGAGAACGTTCAGCTTTATTACCCACTTCTAGTTAGAGTCAGAAAGATCTTATTTTCTTAGTTAATTTGTGTTCCGAAAAAATACTCTGACATTTCAGACACAATCTGGGATATGTATCAAAATTACTCTTAATTCCGCAGCTGAAATAAACCTGTCGAATTAGCATTTTCCTCCCCGTATACGTATCTCTGCATAAATTCTATTTAATTTATTTGTCAATAAGAGTAGAGATTGCATCCTTGGAGGACTCTCATATAAATAATAGTATTACCAGATATGTTAGCTCCATAGATTGGCTGCAAATCTTAACGCTTTAGGGGCCAAAAGCATATACAATCCAGTGCTGGAATAAAAAAATAATAAAAATAATATATTCACGGTATTTTTTTTAAGTTCCTTTAATTATACTTTGGGTATTGGTTGGGACCAAGTTTTTTTTGCAACCCTTTGCAGCATTTTTGTTGTTATAACAGCTATCATAAAAAAAAATGCAAGGTATCACTCGATAGAGGGTAGAAGTTCATTGTATTGGAGAAATGTACATTTACATAAGAGTTGTCATTCTTTATGTCTTTATGACCTTGGACATTACAATAAAGACTGGAACCACGCCAACCACCCAACATTCCGCCATTATATAAATATATATACCGTACTGGCTCGGATATAGGCCGCACCCTAAAAGTTAGGTGCTTTTTTAAAGAAAAAAATTTCTTAGTAAAAAAAAAAAACACTTACATATGCTGCCACTCTGCCCCCACGAGATATGCTGCCACTCTGCCCACGAGATATGCTGCCACTCTGCCCCCACGAGATATGTTGCCACTCTATGCGCCCCTGAGATATGCACTCTGCCCCTGAGATGTGCCCCCCCTGAGATATGCTGCCACTCTACCCCCCCCCGAGATATGCTGCCACTCTGCCCCCAAGATGTCCCACCCCCAGACTCCCCGGGGTCTTGCAGGGCCGGCGGGGGACAGCTACGCAGTACGCGTATTCAACTTCCGGTGCTGGCACTTCCGCCGTGGGAAGTGCCGGCAAGGAAGATTGTTAGCGTACTTGACCGGCTGCGGCGATGCAAGCGTTAACAACCTCTGCTGCCGGCACGTCTGCACTGTTTACTCCGGCACGTTTGCGCGCATCGCCGCTGCCGGTGAACGTGTGCGTGATGCGCTTAGACAACCGGCAGGGGAGGCTGAGCGTATCAGACAGTAGGATACGGGTCCCCTGCACCGCTGCGAGGGATCGGTATCCTAACCCTGCTGCCTGCCCGGCGCCTGGGACTGCATGTCCCGCCCGCGCCCGCGCTAGACCTCGAATATAGGCCGCACCCCCACTTTAAAGACTTAAAGTGGGGGGGTAAAGTGCGGCCTATATTTGAGCCAATACACGGTATATCTGCTAGATATTGTACTAGCACTGTATGCATATATAGCGCCATACTTACTTGCTGTTGACATGTAAGGTCTATACGCTCTCTAACCAGTCTTGGCCAAAAGGACATAACTAATAATGATTACAAATGATGGCTAAAAATCCAGTAGCGATGTATTTCAATTGCCCCTGAGACCAGACAGAGGACTCTTTTGGTCTTTCATGGTGTGGACTATATCAAAGCATGGTCCACACAAATGTTTCCATGCTTAGGAAGTTCTCATGCCCGAGTGTCCTCCTCATGTTCTCCATGGAAGGCAGGAGTTGGCTTGGAACTGGGATCTCCAACATCTTCTCCAGGACTCCCGGTTAGTGGGTTGTTGTCACATTCACTCCCTCGCAAGTTCCCACCACTCCTGCCTATTCCCCAACGGGATGACCACCTTTTATAATTGCGGTTCCGAGGTAGCGTGTGCGGCTTCGTCTGCCACACGCCAATCAAGCGCCTCCAAATTACATACACACATGAACTTACATATACGTACACACACATCAGCACTTTTTTCTACATGTCCCATCTTTATTATGTAATAGAATATATATATGTATATTATATATATTTATTATTATTATTATTATATGATATATATATAATATATATTATTATATACATTATAGGGCTGGCTTGGGTTTAATTACACTGCGCTATTGGAAAATCCTTCATCCTTTAGTGTTCAATCATTTTATTTTATATCTTTCTCCAAAAAAAGAAGAAAAAAAATATATCATAAACATTTCAGGTTTTTGTAAAAGAATAACGCCCCGCGCCTTTCGTAACAAAGTAAATCGTTCCTGTGAAATTGGATGACCCAAAAGAGAAAAGGAATGTTTTTAAATTGTCTGTGATTGAATTTTTAAACATTATCTTGAATACCTCAAGGCACAATGTGTAGTAATGTAGTTACAACAAGCTTATTGGACGCGTTGCCAAATAGTTTTCCAGGATCCAGATATCAGATAAATTAGATTTTAATTGGGTTTTAAGGCTTAGCTCGGTAAGTAGATAAGGCAGAATTAACCAGAGACGTATTAATATAATGAAAGGCTTGGGTTCTTCGATGTTGCTGCGTTAAAAGACCTTCCAGCCTACCGTAGACTGCAAATTAAATGAAATACTCAAACCGGATTGAGTTTGATAGTTTGCGCAAACAGCAGTACCCGGTGTAATCCCATTATCCTAAATAGTAGAATTCTACGCGCCGTGCCCCGGACATTTAGTCGCATTGTAGGCTGGTGTTTGAATTAAATACCTGATAAATGTATGGTTTTTGTGGCTCCGTCACTTATTCACTAAAGAGGGAGTTTGCGGGTCAGACCTTATTTGAGTTATGCATCCGATTTTCCGCAAACCCTACATTTTACCATTTTAATGGATACGACACTCGTGTGGTCCCATTTAAATGTTTGCGTTGACCCTAATGCAGATGCATGGCGGGGATTCTACAGGATCGGCCAAACCTATGTCCCTGCACGTGATATGCTGCCCCCCCCACGTATCGTCAGCTCTACCGCTAGCTCTGGGGTCTGCGACGCGCCCCCATTAATTTCAATAGCTGCACTTTCCTTCTGCTGATTGGTTGCTTTAGTCAGCCAATCAGTTGTAAGAATAGTTGGACGATGGAGGAGGTCAGCTGCAGCAGTAGGAGACCCAAGGAAGCAACAACAGCAGGAGACGATCTTACTGTATATATTTGTGTGTGTATATATATATATATATATATATTTTATTTTTTTATATATATATATAAGGGTAAGGGGGCGGAGCAGACGTGGCGCAGTAAAGATGGGTATTTGTGCTTATCTGACATTTTATGATAAGGGGAAGCTGAAGCCTTATGAGTTTTTATAGAGGAGAATTTAATTCTCTGCCAGAACGTGACTGCCTTCCTAAAAGCCTCATTTTGTCTTTCGGCAGACTTTGGAATGGACATGCTGAAATGATTGAAATTTAAATACGGTTATAAAATGCAAGCAGCGGTTTCATTGCTAGTCAGACTTTTGCCTCTTAAGGAAACGTTTCTCGGCTGCTCCGTCCAAACAAGGTTTTAAATGCGCCGGGCCATGTGCGCCGTCACATTTCCTCTGCGACGGGAGATAATTCAATAATAATAAACAAAAGCCGGGTTTATCTGATCCGGGGACGTATCAGGGGTTAAACAATAAAGGGGAAAGCACGGGCGATCTACCATTTCTATGTGACATGGATGCGCCTGCATGCATTATTCAATGCGGTTATCGCAATACAGTGTTTGTGTTTGGAATCAGAGTAAATCACACGCGCCACTATGAAATTGGATGTACTCTGATGCCCATGTACCGATTTGCATGCACACAGGTATACCTGCATCTACACAGGAATATAGGTTTTAATGGCAGAAACAAACTGCCAACTCCCAAAATAAAAACCCTGTTTTTGTATTTATTGTTGATAGCCTTAAGTTGTTTTTTTTTTATCCAATGTATCGGGGCTACTGTAATTGGTAGGGCTGGTATAACCGGATGCATCCATCATACCCACCTGTTTGCCTTTCAAGGTCCCAAACCAGGGGCCTGGCACTTTAAGGCCAGCAGCCCACCAAATGACATACACGATGCCGCCCTCCGGATACACGCTCGTCCCATTTTGTGCGGCCATGACTATCTAGCCGGCAGCTGCGCACCACAGGACCCGATCTGCCTCTGAAAGAGCAGTTTCTGTAAGAATGAGACCCTATCGGCCAAGGACCCACCGGACATTTACCTAGTGTGCCAGATGACCAGCCCAGGCCTGCCTCAAACTCACAGGTTGCTAAAGATTTTCTGCAAAGTTTATAAATTATGGATAACTTGGTGTGTTCCGGCCCCCATCACCTCTGGTATCCACCATCAAGTCCATCGGAGAATAGGTGGCTTCCAGTACACCTCGAAGTAAGCATTCAGGTTTTGGTGCATCCCAACGAAGGACATAATAGGGGTGAATCCACGCCATGCTCTCTCCATGCTCACTCCATGCTCACTCCATGCTCTCCATGCTCACTCCATGCTCACTCTCCTCTTTCTCCATGCTCCTCTCCATGCTCACTCCATGCTCTCTCTCATGCTCTCTCTCCATGCTCTCTCCATGCTCTCTGCTCCTCCATGCTCCATGCTCTCATGCTCTCTCCATGCCATGCTCTCTCCATGCTCACTCCATGCTCACTCATGCTCTCCATGCTCACTCATGCTCACTCATGCTCACTCCATGTTTTCTCATAAATTGCATGGAACTGCTTCGATCCATGGAGACAAATGGCGGGTTTTTTATACCACCAACCTACTATGTATTATTATGTAGAGTTGTTGCTTTGGATATCACAAAAATCAATGTTTAAGATATAAAAATTGAGGATTTTCAGCAGGCAGCCATTTGTAGAGGAGTCAGCCGATAAAACGCGAAGGCTCATTAGCTTGGAATGACCCAGCTGTGTTTTATGCATAGGGGTCATTTCTTTACTAATGAGCCTCTAAGCCAGATGGCTAACCCCACACTAGTCTAACTCCATTAGCGTGATTTAGATCCTTAGGCAAATTACACCCCCCCCCCTTTACTTGCGAAGGCAGCCGGTGGCATTGCTTTGGGACGGCTCGGACAGTGTGCGGAACAAAACAAAGGCGCTCCGTCTTTAAATGACTTAATGCTAAGACGGATGGTCCATCTCCCACCAGCGTCCTTAATGAATCTAAGAATTGTAACGTTGGTTAAATATGTGTTCGGGTAAATGTGTCGCGTCATGCGCGACGATTCACCTAAATGCTTAGAGTGGTGGGAATGGCCGCTTCGGAGAAAGTCTGTGTATTTATTGAATGGTTTGCGAGATTAAAATGATCCGGAAACACTGAGGGATCTCAATAAGTTTGGCTTGGAGGACAGAAGAGAGAGAGACATTTAAATACTTTGACAAAGTACAGGAAGGAAGTTTATTTTAAAGGAGGAGAACTCGAGGCTCTGAGGCTTAGATGTAATGTAAGGGTTTTACTTTATTAAGAGGGTGGTAGATGAGTGGAACAGCCCACTAGCAGAAGTGGTAGAGGCCAATACAGTGAGGGATTTGAGTGGTTTTCCAAATTATTTCTAATTTTGACCTTAAAATCTCTTTAACCACATATGACACAGACTTAAGGCGTCTAAGGACCAGGTAAAGTTTAAGATTGAAAAGCATAGAGGAGATGTGCCAAATGGTTCTTATCGGCTGTCGCATCCTGTGTTCCCGTCTTGTTAACCCTGAGACACTGGGGCATCTCCCAAGACATCCCAGGCATGCGCGTCGATGAAATCACGAAGCAGAGAAAAAAATATGAAAAATTTGCTATATCTTATAAGGAAAAAATAAAATAAAAAAATGGCAAAATACCAAAAAAAATTCTTAAATTATTACGCAATATAGGCGGAAATATCAACCAAATTACCAGGATTTATGGCGTCGTTTTTGGGAACGGTTATAACGGCTGCAGAGACTAATCTCGAGGGGAGACAGAGATCGGGGGGATCGGAGACCACCACATACATATTTGCAGAATAAACACAAACTTGACCCGCTGCTTTGTTTCATTTAGTACTGGAAAGGGAGAGTAATGATTTTTTCTTGAGATACTGTAATAAAGTGATTGAGTTTTATTGAGGTAATCTAGTTTAATTTAGCCATGTTGTCAATAAATCACATTTTGTACACATCAGCTCCATTTCTGTAACTAAATTCCCCGAGCTGTTTATGCCGTGATGTCTCTCGAGGGCCGAAAGTGTGTCTTGGTTCAAACGGCCCATGTTTTAGTAATGGGGAAAACCATAATTTATTGCTTTTATTTGGTTTAACTTAAAGACTGGTTGTTAATTGAGCTAATTGATTGGAAGAGGTATAGGTTTGTCTGCTGTATATTTATATATATATATTTATATTCTTCATAGCCGAGATTGCCAGTAAAAAAAGACTATTTTAAAGTAAATTATATGTTCTGAATTTAAGTGCAAATGGATATATTACCGTATATATATATATTCTTTTTGAGAACTCATTGAGCCACATTGACCAGTGAAATTCGATCCTTTGGCTTTTCTGCCGAGTGATCCACGTTTAAAACTTTGTCGTAGAATAAATAGAACGTGATGTTTCGGTGTATCAGCTGACGTGGTCACTGTAGAATGGGACATTTAATGACGAAGAGGTACGTGCCGGAACGTTTTAGATGTCCAATCCTTTTGTTGGTTTCCCAGACTACTCAGGAGGTGGCTTCTGCATTGTTGATGGTCTCTGAGGAGTCAGCTTTTGGCTCTTCTGTTTCCTCGTATGACTGAGAAGCGACAAGGAGCACAAAGGTTTGAGTCTTGATGTCTTGGTCTCTTTCATGATTGAGTAGTCGTTGGCACAACCGTACAGACTGGAGGAGTCCCACGAGGGTCAGACGCTGTGCCCGATCTCGGTTTAGTATTAGATCTCTTTTGCTAGACTGGTGCCAGGCTGTGGCATTGTGTGGCAGCCCCTGCAGTCATGGATGAAGCTCCATTGTGCTAAATCTTTAATAAGTATTATACAAACAGCTCAGCTCATTGCCACCCGTATTACTGCCAGTTCTAGTATCTCACACCCTGACATTTGCATTCTGTTAGTATACCTCTGTCATTTGAAACAGGTAAAGTGAGGCCTTGAGGACTACAGATACACAGCAAACCTTCCACCCTTATACAGTAAATGGTGGAAGAAGGACGCGTCGGGCTGGGTGGATGTGGCCCTCAAAGCTCTTGTTACACAAAAGCCCTGAGCCATAGAATTGTCTTCTCCCCGGGAGCTTGCGAAGAATCCTTAATATTGCTATAGTGCGCACAATGTGCCTTTTTATGCCTTTTATCAGATGATAATACTGAATTGCAGTACTTCGTGCATCGGCAAACAACCCGGCAAAGTGTTCATTGTATACCTTATAACTGGCAGATCTAGCATATCACAGCCGATATATTTCACTGACCTCATCCGAACATGAACAATCGAACAACACAAAAACTTACGGTTATCACACAAGACAACAAGGTCAACGTACCAAAGACTTTTTTGTGTTTATTACTTGTCAGGTAAGTGATACGTTTCGATATGAAGATGAATGGGGGTTATTTGTCATAGTGTCAGAATTACATTCACGGTTTGCTGAAAAGATCTTATTCAACGCACAGGGGGACCTCTAGGTATGGCTTGTAGGGCTTGCCTATTGCCCTGTGATGTTACATACATTGGTAATTATGGAGGGCATCCAGCGAGTGGGGGAAAGAGCTTCCTTCCATGAAATGATTGCATCAATGAATATCTCTGTCCTCTCCAATCGTGAGGAATGGGTCTCAAACCGTTCGTTTCTGACAGCCCCGTCAAAAGGAATGCCGGGCTTTAGAACCCAGCCAGGACTTTGAAAAGCAGTAGGAGATTTCAACAAAGTAAAAAATAATTGTATTCGAATCAGCTTGATCCAACTGCTCACATGTTCGGTCAAACAAATACTAAATCCCTTCCGATAAATATTTGACAATATGCCAATAAATTGTTAATGAGTTTACCTGGCGGTTTTATGCTTTCGTACGCTCACGGGTCGGATCATACCACTGGGCTTTCCGTTTTCTCTTGTATATCTTTTTTTCCTTCTGATCATTAATAAAAGACAGAGACGCAAATCAAAACACTTATGTAAACGGGAATTCGTCCATTTGGGAATCGAGATTACAAAGCCAAGGTATGGGTCAATATCCTTAGTTCTCTGACTTCAAATACCCTGTCTCTGAACATCCATTTCGGTATCTTTTTCTTATCTGTTATTTATTGATCTCTTTTTGGCCATTTGTCCTCATGTCATATTAAGCTATGTAAATGTTGAATGCTGTGCTTTTAGAATGTTCATGGCATCCCCGAACGTTCCAAGGAACCGAAGCACTTGTCTGAACGTGGTTAACGAGGAGAGCATGTCAGGAGCAAAGGGGGACTTTCAAAGTAATAGCGGCACCGAGGGAGCGTTATTGGATCTAACGTCCTGGGTTCGAGTGGACGGCTCCATGTCACGGAGGCAGATGGTGGAAGTCTTCGATAAATATTGCAATATGCTTTAGAGAGGAAGAGGCTGCACTGACATTTGCACGGCGATCCAACTGAGATTTGGATATGGGAGTGTGGAGTTGATATTTAGCCTGGTTTAAATGTTCCAATAAGGAGGCACAACCTCTGGCTAACATCTCAATGTGTTAAAAAAAAAGAAAATGCATTATTGGGTTGGTAAAATACAAGATAAAGAAAGATTACATTGATGGGACAGCTTAATGAGTCGTCAATACATGAAAGGTACCAAAGGGTTCCAGTATACAAAGTAAAACCGTTGAATAAGTAAAGCTGGATATCTATGAGTTCTAAGTTTTACCAGGCAGTCATCACTTAAGTTCATCCAAAAAGTATGGGAATCCCAGGAAAGTAATTGTTGTAGAGATTCCATCGTTTGGAACTCTTCTTTTTAGCAGTAGCGTTCTCTTTGTGTTCTCCTAGTCCGTTATCCCAGCTACCTTCACCCTCCTCTGGATACAGGAGCCGCGTATGAATTTTATCTTCACAGTATGGAGACTCTAGATCTCAGAATATCTACTGTTTACCAGATGTGTCCTTAGCTGCCACCAGCAGGGAACCCCATAGCGTGACCGGCCAACAGGACACGCTGGCTAGAAGCTTGACGAGATGCTGAGGCAGCGAGTGACTTTACATATATGAAAACTGATATGCTTGACCTACTCAGAATGCCCTGGGTGATTTTACTAAAATTTGATGATTTTTGGTGATTTTTCAGTGAGCACAGTTGGTTATCATTAATGGCCAAATCACCAGGTTCTAAGTATAATTATCCAAATTTTACACTTTGTAAAGGACAAAAACTGAATACCAAGTGGCACGTGGTGATTTAATTATACAAGTTACCGAACCTATAAACAAGTATATATTTGTTTATTTTCCCAATGTGTCACATATTAGAATTTCTACCTCTAAATTTGTGTTCTTCTAAAAGCATTCCACGAATTGCGCATGGAATCAGCCTGACATTCAGCCAAAAACAAGCCGTACCTTCCATTGTGCTGCTGTTTATTTATTTTATCCTTTTTCCTTTTATAAAGTTTTCCTTTGTCGCGCAAGACTTTGAATCTTTTCAGAGAAAGTGAAAAGAACCCTGTCTCATTGTTATGGGTCAAGAAGCTCGACAATGGCCAGTGTGCTCCTCCACTAAAAATGTTACATGAAAGAATACGGACTCCAGAACAAAAAGTCTGGCTCTCGATTAAGGAGGTTACTTAGAGGACCATTAAGATTTTTGAACGGAAACAATGTAATTTTTTCTATATGTTTCTATATGGTAGGGCTCCTTCACCCTTCGGGAATACATGGCACATGGGGCACATAGCTCACAAAAGTACTTAAGATGTAGCTACAACTTCTAGTCCTGGGGTAACCTAATCCAGGCAGTCACTAGTCTTTCCCAGGAGATGGCGGAGGGGACATGCCGTGGTGGGGGGCCAAACAGTGGCGTCATGATGTTGGTTTTGTTTATTTGTGAAGAGGTTCATAGATTGCGGCGTATAACCTGCTGCGCCATACGGATGAGACGGGGCGCTCGCTCTCTCGCCACGGACTTGACAAACTGCAACAATTATATTAGGTTAGTGTCAGTACTGCCTGTCTCGCCTGATGGCGATATAATTTCAATGCAATAACCCGCTCAAAAGCGGCAAGAGCCGGCTCCTGTCTATATGTGTCTGTATGGCATTTATATGTACCCTCTGTAATGTTTAATAAAAAGATGTGGCTACAAATCGTGTCATGAACCATTATGCTGTAAGTTTTACAGGATGACCGGTTGTCCACCATTGGTGGTCCACCATTGAGGAGTAAATTGAGACCAGTGACCTACTCCATGTTAGCCTAGGCACATAATTACATTCCAGTGGCCCCATGGGTACATATATGATATATGAGGTTGGTGGCGCCCCCTGCTCCAAGAATTGAGTATTACAGATGCGTATGGTTGGGGGTGATCACATGAAACAGACTGTGACCCTCGAAAAATAACGCTCCGGGCCCGCAAGGACATTTATGACGTAACATAGTTGGAAACAGAAGTTCATCTGGGGATTATTCACACTGCCCTTCGAGTCATGAATATTTTGCCTTTATCTGACTTAGTAATGTTAGGGATGCCCCGTAAACCTTACTATGTTAAAAAGTTTACAATTACAAAAGTGAATATTTTATTTAAAAAAAAAAAAGAGGAGACGCTGATCTCAAGAAAGTAATTGAGCCGCATCTTTCTAATAAAAAGAAAGATATTCCCCGGGTGAATAATTAGATTGCGTGTTCCTCCCGATGTGTGCAGGATGCTTTGTCACACTTTTGTGACGCTGTTACTTGAATATTATATCACGATATGTCACAGTACAATCTGGGGTTGGTGAGTAGCGCTTCGTGCCGTCGCAAGGGTACGTCCAAGTATGAAGAACATACCGCGGTGTCATGGCATGTAATCCGGCATTAGAACCATGGATTAGCTTCAGTATCTGCATCCATTACAACGTATATACAATCCCCCCGGTAATCTCCTCCATGGCCACGTTATCCGGTGAGAGCCTGTTGAATTAATCCATATGGATTTAGTAGACTTGTTTCCATGGAAATCCATGTTAGAAGGTTGTAAACAAAGATTGATCTAACCGCTGTCACCGTTCCATTATATATTAATTATACACTATATCTATTAATATATAATAACTATATAATATTAGTCCTATCTTATTCTACACTCCTGCCTCGCAAGATAAAAAACAGCCCCTCGTACAGCGGGGGCAGTATGTCGTTTTATGGGCAAGCTCAACTTTTTCAGCCCATGAGCAGCGAGCGAGAATTTGGAAGAGCCCCCCCCCCCCACCAAAAAAAAAAATTAAAAACCTTAAAAATTCCTTGATAGTTCTTTATCTATATTACATATGCATATCTGAAATGTAAATATAATATTCCATATCTAATATATTATTTATTATTTTTATTATGATTTATTATTTCTATTTAAGGAATATTTGTGCATATATTATATATATATATAATAATATATATATATATTATAGTATTATATATAAAAAAATTATATGTGTGTATATATATATATAGATATATATAGATAATATATATTTATATACACACCACTTTAAATGTGTATTGTGTATGTATATGTATAAGTCTGTGGGTCAAGCCTGGAGAGTTCCCAGGTATGATTACAAGAACGGGTGTTATGTGTAAAGTGCAGTTTATTATAATATGACATGACTTTTAATATATATTTTTATTTTTTTATGCATATACATATGTGTGTAATATATGCAATTTTCATTCTTTTTATTTAACTTCATCTGTAATTTAATATTTTCCAACCCAACCCTGGTACTGGGTGTATTCCCTTGAACATCATGTAATTGTTTGCCGCCCTCTCCTTAATTGAATTGGCAGCTCCCGGAGATCTACAAGAGATGCAGTTTGTTATGTCATTGCGACGGCCATGCATCATTAGAGTATTAACCCAGTGGGACCATCGAAATGCTCTACATACCCCTGCAAGCTGTGTTCGGGATGGATTTGTAGTAGATAGACAGAAATGAAAGGGTTAATATTTTGATAGTCCCTGGATCAGCGCATTTAGAAAGTTCCCAGGTATGTTTATGTACGGTCACGGCAGGTCAGAAGAGAAAAGAATCAGTTCCAGGGTTTGTGACCCCCGAAATTCAGCCCTGTCACTCTGAGACTCTGGGATTGGGGCAAAAACCCCCGAGACTCCGGGTCAAACCCTGAGAGCTTCAAGCTGGTGAGTATCGCCTGTCCTAATTAAATGCTGGGGGGTTAAAAATGAAAAGGATACAAAAAAAGGAGAATCAAATCTTTTTTCTTTATTACTGATTTTTTGAGTTTTTTTTTAAATTATCCAAATTTCCCCAGATCGTACCTAAATATCACCGACCTGTTACCGAGTGCTGAGGCCTGGCGGAAAAATATATAGGAAAAAAAAGTTTCTTTGTATAAAGGTTAAAAATGACCGATCAAAAGCAGCGCTGGATATTCTAGGATTAAAATCTGAAATTAAGGTGTTTTTTTGTTGTTGTTTTTTTTTTGTGTGGAATGTGACAAACCGTGTCCCCGAGGAGCTCAAATGTACTGTAAATGTAATTTGCCGCTCTATACAATTATAGCGAATCCCGGGGGAGTCTGCTTCTTTGATTTACAAATTTGCATCACTTAAAAACCAATCAGTCCAACTGTTCAGGATTTTTATTAGATGCTTGATACAAGAATGGGTTCAAGGCCGTTCCGGAGCGCGTTCCAGAGCGCGTTCCGAGCTCCTGCCTCGGGCGCAGAGGAATAAGGTGTATCGCGCGGTCCGACCTTCATCCCAGGAAGATCGCTTGCTGACGGTAACGACGTGAATTGTTACCGTATTAAACCCTTCGATTTTCAGTATCCATTTTTTTTTTTTTTATAGGCCGGCAGATTGCCTTTGCTTTTGGGAATTTTCTGTAACATATTGAGCTTAACAGATTTATGCGGGAACGTAAAACTAAAATAGTGTTGCAAGCGTTTGGAATTTTTTTTGAACGCGAGGGGATTAGGCTTGCAGATGGCTGATACAGATAATGACATTGAGTAATTTAGCCGCGGAAGGTAATCCGTTTTTGACAGAATACATTAACATTTACCCGATGTGTACAGGTGTTTGGGATAGTACTGCGTGCGAATCCGGGAGAGAGAGAGAGCGCGAATTCGGGAGAGGTGGAAGGCTTTTTGATCTTGAATGAACGCGTTAAGTCATTCTGGGTAACAATAAAAAAAAAAGTTATAATGAACAAAATAAACATGAATTAATCTATATACAGAAATTAGATACGTGGATTTATGCTACAAAATCTAGAGTTATAGAACAGATTTAGGGGTAGTATAGATACACTTTACAGTTTATTTAAATTTGTCTTCTTAGGTTATGCCATTTGGAACCGAGCTGACTGATCAGGAACCATTTCTCTAGTTCAAAAAAATATATATATATACAAAATGAAGGAGCGCACAACCTAAAAAGCATAAAAGGCATAAACATTCAGATTCTCGGGCTGCTGCTAGAATTATAATGACCAATAAATACACAAAACAGAGCAAGAATTCAGCGAGGACCCAGTGAGTACCCAATTCTCTTGTTAACCCTGTAACTTCCTGATTACCTAGTTCAGTTCCTAAATGGCATAACAGTATAGTGATCCACTAAAAGCCGGTGGCATAAAGTAACCGATCTCTTGCACAGCTTTCCTGTAGTCCATGTTCTTAGCATGGTCTTTAATTGAAAGGTGCTCAGTTATGATGCTATAGATTGACAAACTTGGTCATGGCAACCACGTGAACACAAAGGCCATGGGCCTGTGCACGCAGTCAAAAATAAAGGGCTCCATCACCCACCTCAGGAGCCTCAACTGTGAAGGGCTTCATCACCCACCTCAGGAGCTTAACGGTAAAGGGCTCGATCACCCACCAGGAACTCAACAGGTGATGGGCTCCATCACCCACCTCAGGAGCTCAACTGTGAAGGGCTCCATCACCCACCTCAGGAGCTCATTGGTGAAGGGCTCCATCACCCACCTCAGGAGCTCAACTGTGAAGGGCTCCATCACCCACCTCAGGAGCTCATTGGTGAAGGGCTCCATCACCCACCTCAGGAGCTCAACTGTGAAGGGCTCCATCACCCACCTCAGGAGCTTACGGTAAACGGGCTCGTCATCACCCACCAGGAACTCAACAGGTGATGGGCTCCATCACCCACCTCAGGAGCTCAACTGTGAAGGGCTTCATCACCCACCTCAGGAGCTCAACTGTGAAGGGCTCAATTACCCACCTCAAGAGCTCAACGGTGAAGGGTTCCATTACCCATTATACCAGCAGGAAGGTTCCCAGAAAATGATGCAGGTAAATGGATGGAACCTGTAGATTTGTTCATTAAAAGGGAGAAACCCACAGATAGGAATCCAGTAGTCATTGTAAATTCCCTTCATAAGAATAAGGTCCAACATTGCATGTCGCAATCACACGGTTTCAATGTCAATTATGGTGTAAAGTGCTAACTGTGGTGCAATCACCCAGTAGTTCTGTACTCATAACATAAAAACATAGAATTTGACAGCAGTTTCGGCCCCATCTCGTACGCCCGTTTTCCCCGGTGTAAAGAGTCAGACCTTAATCAGTCCTTGATCTTGTCTTAATCCCCCATTAAGATATTGTAACTCGAGTGGTCAACAGACTCGCGCTATGCGTTCAAGCCCTATGACCACTCGCACGCTTTACCCCACCAGCGCTTTCTTTGTCTTTAACAAATTGTTCAACAAACGTGCAAGGAAAGACATTTTTTAATGATGACAGTGGAGGCATATGATAAATGAGCCCCATTTTCTACCCGTTCTCTTGGAGAACAAATTCTCTCTCTGCGGATTTGCCATATTATTTGCTGCTTGCAGATGGGCAAGGACAAGAATCCATTTTTTAAATGGTAGATTCAATTTGTGACAGTATTTCTATCTAGCGTGAGTTAAAACTGATTAGCACATTTTGAGTAATGCTTTGCTAGTCGCTATCAATCAATTTCTTGTCTGTATTACTTAAGCGCCGGCACAGACAAGCCAAGGTCTGTTTAAACATCTCTCCTTTTCTTCTAGACGGGATACTGATGTCTCTTCATTTCTTTAAAGGCAGGTTTCATTCTTGACGTCCCCGGTTCCGGAAGATTATATGCGGGATTCTTTATACCAGCACCAGAATCTCTTCATTCAGATGCTAAAAATCACTATTTAACTGGTTGGCCCATCAGTAAAATAGCGGGGTGGGGGGGAAGCATATTCTGCTAATACAAATAATTGACAGATTTAATGCAGGACAGCTTTCACTTATAAGACATATATAGAAAAATGGACAATATATTTATAAATAATATTTTATATAATAAATATATATATATATTATATATATATATATATATATATATATATATATATATATATATAATATATATATATATATAAATCCCTTCTCTGTGGTCAAGAGTCCAAGTAGTTTTACACACAAACTAAGCCAGGCATTTCTCACTGGATACTTTTGGTCCCTAAAACATCTTCCTGATGTTTCTTTTTTTTGCATGGGTCAAAAAGTAACTGTATAGATCAAGTAGTGAGCTTAGGATACTTCCCATAATAAGTATGACATCATCTCCAAATTCTGAGTAGTGGAAGATGGGGATATGGAACTACACAAAGGTATTTCTCAACTGGAATGGTTTATGATGTCCTCCTGGTCACCATAGGTGGTCAGATATGGACCTCTCCAGGAGACTAACTGTAGCTTCCATAAAGCTTTGGTCGCCTCTCAGAAACTTTGGAATTGGAAATGTTTATGGGAGTTCTATTTCAGATACAGCTGAATAATAAGTCTCGCCTTAGATTCAGGAGCCGAATGCCTACCCCATGCATGCTTAAATCCCCTCACTGTATTACCCTCTACCACTTCTGCTGGGAGGCTGTTCCACCGGCAAAACCTCTGATACCAAGCCATCGATGGCTCTTAGTCTTGGCCTCAACACGCTCCACCGGTTAGAACTTTGTTTAAGGAAATCTAACTTCAGTTTAAAATGGCATGCCGTGTATAACATGTAGGTGGATCTTAGCATAGGAAAGACACAAAAACCCCCACTGTTGAATAATTTAATAACTCACTGCCAGCGAAGACGCATATTTTATAATTTTATACATAATACAATATTGTCTCAGCACGTAGGGGGAAATATATAGGCACAGATGGTTTCAAGTCATAACTTTTTTCATAGTTATGATGATGAAAGGCATTTTTGTTCTTAAAAAAAAAGAAGGCTTCAAATAGGTTTTGGAATTAATAAATCTATTTTACTTTTTATATGTTAGATGATCATTTAATATTTAAGATGATAATGACTTTCTCATACAGTTTGAAGTGACTTTTCCAACGGCAATCTTAACTTGAAAGAACTTAAGTCAGCCGGATCATTTTTGGGACTCCAGATCCACATCGTCCAAATTGCACCCAAATTGCAAAAAAGGAAGACATACGCAGATATGCCCTGATATCACATTGCTGCCTGCATGGGAGGAGTATGATGTGATGTCAGAAGGTTTCCTACATATTATCCATGACATCACATGGAAGGTGTCTGGAGCTGGTGCGTATGTCAAGTGGTGCCGTCGATTGTTGGACCGCCGATTTGACCATACTGGCTTGTCATAAATGTCACCTCGAATGATTTCGTCATCGAGCAGTTGTAGGGCTGTTGGTTTCCATGCCTATGATGTCATTCTTGGTAACCTGTGAGCAGATGACCAAAAATGACGTCATAGAGTTGGCGTCCAACAGCAATTGTAGTGCTGCTAATCAAGCAATGACCTAGAGGCTTAGTCTATACCACATATCTCTCGTAGGAAGTCTTTTTTTAGAAGTGTTTAGTTAAATGTTGTTAGGGGTATGCAGGGCACATCTTGATCCTTATCCGCTGTCAGTACCGAGGTTTTTGCTGCGCTTCCACCTGCATAACGAAGCATGTGAGCAAAACAGAACTGGCACAGACAGGTGCTTTGTCCTTTTGGACTCATTAATTTGAGTTTAATTAATACCTCCGTGCTTAGATATTGGTATTTAAGTCACAAACCGGGATTTTATTTTTTAAATGACAAAACCTCGTCACGAACTAAGCGAATATTATATTACGCGTTACTCACAGAATCAGAACTGAAAGGTTAAGGGCGATAATCATATTTAATGAACATTTAATGCGCATTTATATGTGGTTATAACTGTGTACAGTCCTGGGGGTTATATTACTCTATACAGCGCTGGGATTATATTACTGTATACAGCGCTGGGGGGGTTATATTACTGTATACAGTGCTGGGGGGTTATATTACTGTATACAGCAC
>VKOC01014979.1:0-113711 GCA_009364415.1 Spea multiplicata
CCCATTAACCATAACTGCCCCTAAATTAACCCCCACCTCCCCTAACTTTCAGTAGCCCAAATATTAATATATATATATATATACATACACACATATACTTACGTTAGATGAGTGTTCACAGCCATGTGGTTCTGGCCTGAGAAGGAAGGGGCGGGGCCAGTTGTCACGGTGATTACAGGGAGGGGGAGTAAGTAGGAGCTGCTGCTGTGAGACGGTGAGTCAGTGAAACGGATTATATAATGAGGGGGATTTTTCAGAGCGTTTGCTCTGAAAAAACCCTCATTTTATAATCGATAATAATCGATTCAACTAATCGATAATGAAATTCGTTGGCAACTAATTTCATTATCGATTTTATCGATTAGTTGTTGCAGCCCTATATACATTAGACCAAAAACAATTCAAATTTGTTTCCAGACAACAAATTTCTTTTCCTGTCCCTAAATTCCAAGAGCTTTTGGAAACGAAATTTGGTATCTCTATGGCTCATTCTCTCTCTCTCGACGTATCACAGTATCAGGGCCACCCAGGAATTTCATCTCCCAGATTAAAAGCACTAAAACACACAGATCACTAAAATAAACATAACAATATTTATCTCCTTCTTTACTAAGGGTATTTTTTACCCAGAAACCTAGCATTTTTTTTCCCAGCAGAAAACCCACTTGTGACCCTACACAGGAATCCTTTTTTTTTTTTTTTAAATGTAAAGGTTTTCTAAGAAGGGATATTTTTGTATCAGGTAAATTCTCGGTTATATTTCTGTAAGAGTCAAATATTTATCATTTTAGTATTATTGTTACTTTAGATTGCAAAATTAGAAGATACCACTAAGACGATGACACAACAATTACAAAGGTAAGGCTGTTTTTTTACCTGTTGAAGTGACGTTCACATTGACTTAGAAGCTGTCGTGGTGTGTTGTACAAGTGTGTGTGTATATGTATATATATTATATATATATATAATATATATATTATTAATCAAATTGTCTGCTGTGATGGATTTTCACAATTAAAGGGGATTGTGGCAAAAGTGGTCACCTGGGCTTCACTCATTCAAATAAATCCTAAAAAACAGACGATCCATTGATTAATGTGGGATGTGTGAGCGACTTAATACAGACAAACAACCAGCAGGCATTTCGGTCGACACGCAGGACCCTTTTTGTTCTGAAAAGTACTTTTAAGATGCCCCCAGTACAGCGTATAGTGTTCCCTTGAGCAGTTGGTGTATGGTAACGTTATCGGCTGTACCTGTACGGGGGTAAATGTTATAAGCAATGCACGTTCTCCTCTGTTTTTTGCTCAAACAGTAGAATTAAACATTTACAGATCATGCACCTCGCTTGACTGTTTATCTAATCTTTTAAATAATAACTTTTTGAGAAATATAATTGACATTTGAAATATTTTTTGCAGTTTCCATACATTTAGCGACCCCCAAGGATGTATTAATATACCTACTGGGTAAATATATTTAGTAATGACATTTCTTGGTACTTGTATATAGCATTTAACAAAACCTGATAATCTACCTATTCTAATCTTGTTCATTGCCTATTACCGTCCTGTACTACCTTTTGTATTAACCTTTTGTATTAACCCATTCCTGTTGAGGGAATTATTTTTTTAATACAACTACTATTGTAAGTATTTGCCATCGGACCAGGTACCTTATCAAGTCTTATTCACGAGCCTGGGTTTTTGAAAATAGTGTTACTGGTAGAATTTCCCCCTAAAGGTTTCTGTAATGGGTTCTAAAGACTGGGGTGTTGCGTGGAATTAAACCGGTGGCTTTTGTTGTATTGCAGTCACATCCAGAAACCTTCTCAATCTTCAGTCTCGAGTGTGGTGAGAAATCCCGGCTCAGGTAAGTGGACTGATGTGGTGTTTGATTTTAAAGCCCCCGTGGACTGTAAACGTGAACTTTTTATGTACCGGGTGGGGTGGGGGGGGGAACCGTTTGCTGTTGCCTCTGGGAGATTATCCCGGAACCTGACTTCTGTTTCTGAGAGGCCGTTACCATACCCTCTACTTTACTCTAAGAATGTAAGGTCCTAAGGGCTGTGTGGGAGGCTGGGGAGGACATACTGACCTCTGACATGTAATCTGACATGTACAGCTTCTGGCCCACGGCAGGTAAAGCCAATTGGCCCCATTGATCTGCCTATTCCCACCATAACTAACATACAGACTGGCACACATATTTACACACACATTCTCACTCTCACATGTTAATTCACATGCATACACAATCATGCTAACACATACTTTAACATACATAAATACACGCTCTCTTCCTGTCACCCTCTCTCTTACCATCTCTCTCTCCCTGACTGCCTCCTTCCTTTTCTGTCTCTCTCCCTCCTTGCCTGCCTCTCTCCCTCCTTACTTTTCCGTCTCTCTCCCTCTCTTCACCCCTTTACTTTCCCAGAGGCTACTCTCGGCTGAGAGCATTGTGTGCGAGTAACAGCACCTTTACCGCAGGGTCACTTAACATCATCTTACGTGATCCACCTGCATTACTTCTCAATGACTAGGCTGGTCCAAGTGGGTCTGGCCCTTTTTTAAGAATGGGGCCAGTCTGCTCCTGTCAGTGGTCCTTACGTCACTTGATTCAACCTCATTGTGCAATTAGTTTCATCTGATTTGGCTGCCCAAATGTTTGCTTTGATCTACTTAGAGATGTAGTTCTTTTAGATTAAATTGGGCTGAGCGGTTAGTGCTTTTCTGTGTGCCATGGGAGTTGTTACTATGGTTTTAGTGTTTCTTCTTTTTTTCCGTTAATTGCATCCCTCCTTATATAGGGTCGTAACATGTGAAAATTAAAAAATCTGCTCCTTATGATATACAGTGTACATTGTAACAAAATGTATCTGACATGGAAATGTAAACACATACATACAATAAATACAATTTGGCATCAAAGAAAGAACATTTTACATATAAATATTATTAGATATTAGAACTAGAATGTAGAATAAATTTCAATATCATTAAGTCAGTGAAATGGCGGCCATGATATATACTTCTTTCCTCAGTGGAATCCCCCCCATCACAATTACAAAGGGGATACCACAAAAATGTAAAAAGGACCACTCTGCTATCATATGCATTAAATACATATCATGGCTGGAGCGTGTCTTTTTTAGTGACGCATTCAAGGTGCCAAGCTATGTAGTTATTAATATGTAGTTAGCATGTCATAAATGTACGTTCCTAACAGTAATAATACTTTGTGTTTTGCAGCTGTGCATTCGGAAAGCCAGTCTGGGTATTCTTCTTATTCTCGTCCTCTCTCACGACACCACTTGTACCAAAAGTACGTATAACAAGCTACGGAAAGTTTCTTTTAAACGTATGCTGTTTGCAGAATGGCACCCGCGTCTGTTCATTAGATGCCGATACCTACAAAACATCCTCTCGCTACATCAAACAGCGTAGATATAACCTCATGTCTGTTCATTACAACCCGATACCTACCACCCCTTTTCCCGCGCCCCCTGAAATGCGTGCTACAGACTCGTAGCTATTCATTACCTCTCCAATGTACCCATGACCTTAGACCTGGGGACAGGCAGGTGACATCGGAATAGTTCCCTCTTCAAACTGGGCCTTTTGTTGTATTCTACCATTCCCTCTTTTTCATTCTTTTCCCTTTAATTCTTGTGTGAGCGTTCTTTAGTACCCCTTGCTCTATTTCCCAATTTATAGATCACTTTACTCTCTGGTTTTCTCACTTTCTCATGCTAATTCTTCTGGACTTGAGCTTACCTGTTGACAACACCTCTGACCCTGTTGCCTCTAAATGGTTGTCCCTTCGACCTACCTTGGTTTCTCCCACCCCATCCGATGGCCACCAAAAATGACCACTTTGCTGTCTCTCAGCTACATCTTCTTTTCTGACCACAACCTTGCTGTTCCTCTCTACCTTCCTCCACCTAAAAGCACCTGCGTAACCCTATAGGAACCTCTGAAACCTTGCGATACTCATCAAAGTAGCCAATGACCTATTCACCATTAAAAGTAAATGTCACTTACTCCTCAAACTCGACTTCTCTGCAGCCTCTGACATTGGTGATTACTATTATTATTATTTTATCCGCCTGCTAAATGATCCATCCTTCACCCACTCACTTTTTACTTTTTATACGCTTGCTAAAATCCCAGAAAAAAATATACCACCACCTCTCAACTAATACCAAGAGCATTTATTAAAAAAAGAGCCTGTACCCCACAAGCTTTAACACACTGACTTCTCCACTAGACCCTCACTAAAATTAAATGATTCTTGCCCAAGCAGTCCCACCATCTTCTTTTTTTAATCCTCCTCATCCTGATAGAATATAAGACGGATCCCTCTTCTCCTTCTGTAGCAGTGCATCTGCTACAAAATGTTTGTTAATTTGAAGAATTCCTCATATGCATTTACACCGTTCAACACCCCCAGCTAAATTCTGTGGGGGGGCCGTATGTTTGGCCGAACACATCTCCCTGCGTGTGATGCACTCGCCCCCCGTCGGCTCCAGCGCTGGCCCTGGAAGCACAGATGTGGGAAGTGCCGCCATTTATTGACCGCTTCAGTATATGTGCCCAGTAATCCTGCTCGACTGTTACGATTTCTGTATAAAGTTACAATAATGGATTGAGTATGATTCTAATAAACTGTGAATCCACGAGTAATGGAAATGACATCAATGCTGCATTGCAGTTTTTCTATATTTTGCCGTTTTTCTTCCCAAAGCTTACACGCTGACGCATTTTTCATATATTGCCTTATATTTTACAGCGTTGACAATGTTGATCCCAGTGCGTCGCTGAAGAAGAATGTAAGTTTAATCATTTACGTATTTCTGTGTTTCACGTTTTTAATTTTTGGATCGCAGAAACTGTATCTGTGTAAAGACACAAGAAAAGGAGCAAAAGCGCAAAAATGTGGAGATTTCTAGTTTTAATAAGCAAACCGTCCCATAGTTATTGCTAACAGTTTTTCCCAAAGGGCTAGTTTCCCATTTTTATGTATTATTCCTTTTTAGAATATATCCAAACTACGTATAGAATAATTCTCTAATAATTGTCTTGTTTAATTGTTGTGCAATACAGTATTTTGTCTTTAGTAAATAAGTATGGGTCTTCTATTTTAATAATCCAATATTTCTCATCATCCAATATTTACCCAACGGAATAAATAAAATCCTTTGTGACTTCCAACAGCGATATTTTACCCGTTTGGGTCAGAAAAAATCCTTTTTGACCCCAAGGGCAGTCAGATTTTCCTACGGATCAACATTAGCAAGTTAAATTGTGTAAACCCTGACGCCTGTGTTCGCCGGAAAGACTGCGAATATTTTTTTTAATAAATGTACCAGAACCACTTTACGTGGCGGTGGATTCCGCATCTTAACTGCCCTGACCCTAAAGGAAAAAACCTTTGCCTAATAAAAAGTCGACTTCTGTTAATAGTTAATATTTGTCTTATAATCGAGCAAATACGGTATATAAATACGGTATATAATGAATACATTACATTCCTAACAACAATAAGTGACTTTATAATCACAAAGCATGTTTTAGCGCCTCCTCGGCTTGTTTTACTTGCCATTAAAACTAATCATTGTACAACGTTGTGTTCATTTTATTTCTACAGCTTCAAACTGTTGCGGCACCATCCAGATTATCTTTGATAAGTCCACCTCAAGACGGGCGCATGGGTTTGTTTTTATTTATCTATTTATCAATGTACCAAAAGTGGGGGGGGGACAAGAGAAAACCAGATACCGATAGGGTTATTAAGAAAACATAACGTACCGGAGGTAGAGAGGAGTTTATGGGGCATTTGTTTTGGGGATAGTTGATCTCATTGGTAACTTTTCACGAAGAAGTGGAAGACTTTATGAAAAGTGGAAGGGAGAAAGAAAGCTGACTTGTGCGGACCTCAGGTCCTCGGAAACATGAGTGGAGAATGGCAATGATGGAAGAATGGAGTCATAGGGAGGGCACAAAAGCTGGCCAGGAGTATATTTACCCATAAAGTCAGAATGTGTTTTTTTTTCTAATCTTTACAGGACATATTATCAGCAGAAGCAATAGTCAAAGCAGCGTATACAGTGCAGTAAGGTAAGAAAATGTGCTATGGACACATGTAGTGTGAAATCTACTTGTATGTACTATCACACATATTACATACATTTACTGATGGGGCGTCTTTTATGGAAATGACTTAGTCTTAGTTACTTTTACTATTTCATTTGGAATTTATGGTGAAATATTGATTTTACTACAATGTGTGATAATATGTGATGCGCAGTACATAAACTAGGTACATGTGTAGCTTAACTTGTTTTGAAAATATGTTGTGAAATACTACAAAAATTGACCCGGTATCCTACAGTGACAAATGTGCCCCAAAGCCTTAATGTCTATGCAGTACTGGATGCATGTATGTATGTATGTATGTATGTATGTAGCAATTGTTGTGTGTAAATGCTTTATCGCTTTTCGTACAGGTCGGCCCAGTTGGGGAGCTCGCAGCAGGCCAGCGCACGTTGCCAGTTTTCCCAGCCTATGCTGCAGATCCAGCGAACTGGAGCGTGGGACATTTCCAGTCAAATGCAGCAACCATTGCCACAGTCCTCGCAGTCATCCGCAGCAAGACACCCGATATCTCTCAGCGGGATCTTACAGAGACGTCTGTGAAGTCGTTTTTACACATCTGTACTTTTAACGAAAGGCTTATATAGGATATGCATATACTTACATTATGTAACGCTTTTATATTTCTTAACAGCGGAATGAGTGTTTGCATCATCATCCTCATCATCCTCATCCCAATCTTTCTTTAAATATCTGTATGTGTCCTACAAACTGGCCAATAGCTGATACGCAAATCCTGAAACCTGACAATTAAAGTGAATCTGAACAGCGCTTAGCGTGTTACGGCTTTAAAACATTACCAAAATATTTTACCGGAAACGTAGAACAAATGTAATGTAATTGGATAGTGCAAGAGCAGTACAATGCTATGTCTTACAGTCTGAGAGTAATAGGAGTAGATCTTGCGCCAGGCTCCTTAGGTAATGGGGGAAACCCTCTGGTGGGCAGTTATGAATCCGATCAAGGTAGGCTGGAAGTGTTGAGAATCTGCCTCAACAAGCAACTGATTAAGGTCTGAGTCCTTACATAGAGAAAAAATGGCAGATTAGAGGGGTCCTTATATGCTGTCTCAGTATCCAGTATTTTGAAGTTCCATACATTAAATAAATCCATGTAATGATGTTTAGAAGTAAAGCAGTAACATTACAGTTTTAAATGGATGTGAACAGTGGTAAAGCGTAACTGCCATCACTATATATTGTGTCAGACATTGACGGTGGTACACCGTAACTTCCATCCCTAAATATTGTCAGACATTGACAGTGGTACAGCATAACTGACATCAGTGTTTACTGAGCCAGACACTGACGGTGGTAGCACGGTCAGTGCCTGGCTCAGTATATAGTACTAGCAGTTCATGTGCACTGTACATGTTAACTCCTATTACTTTATGCTGAGCCAGGCACTGAAGGTGGTACATAATAACTCCCGTAAGCGAACCACCATCAGAGGGCCATCACACATATGCTTCATGCTTTCTAACACTTGCCTTACCTCTCCAGTGTCTGACTCTTATCATGCAGTTCCTCTTTCTCTTCCTCCACCTTTTCTTCTGTCTTTTTTGCCTCCTCCTCATCTTCTTTCCATTACTTTTCTATCTTATTTAAGAAACGGCCTTCCGGCCCAGCAGTGCGTGTGGCTTCAGTCCTGAGAGACCCACACACTTATATATGGACATTCATGTACAACTACATAGACATTCGTTCACAAATACACCTATACATGGACATTTATGCTTGCACGCGCTGATGCATGTTTACATACACACTCATTCTCACATGCATAAGAACATACATGCCCCCTCCCTAAAAAAAGCCCTACGTGTGCATCACACCTGAACGTTTCATGCTGGATTAACAAGCACATCAGACAAATGAAAAATACCACAAAACTGTCATTTCTTGTAACTGGCCTCCAATACATCTGTTACTACATCCCATAAAATAATATGTCCACAACAACGTGAACAATATGCAATGTCAGAAATCAGATGGGGCAAATACTTTTTCACACATTAGACATTGTGACTTATTCATAACAAGGAAAACAGAAAGGATCGGTGTTATTGTGCCAGGATCCCACAGAGAGCAGCCTGCGTCTGCAGGACAGGAGATCTTCTGCAGGTAAGAAACTCATTTTTCTATATAAATATACAGTGATTGTGCTTATTCAGCATATATGTATATGCATGTGTATGCATGTGTGTACATCGTGACATTGTGTGTCTTGTGTCAGTATAGCAGCAAAAAGGACAGACACAGCATACATGATAAATGGAAATATGTCTCTATACTGGCTGACCTGATGGTTATTTGGTGATCTGTGGGTATTCTGTCTATACTGCAGTTTTACTGCACATTTACTGCATTTGTACTTCACTGTACTGCAGTTTTACTCGTAAGGAAGTACAAATGCAATAAAGCTGCAGCACATTGAAGTACAACTGTAGGTTTGCAATATAAAAAAGTGCAGTAAATGTGCAGTATTGCAGTTTTTTCATGTCCAAAAAACTGCAGTAATTTTTTGGTAAGGCGCACCCATCAAACACTGCTTAATACCTGCTAATTGACACAGGAGACCACAGTGCACGCTGGGGCAGAATATATAGAAACACAGAATCTGCCGGCAGGTCGGCCCCATCAGGTCCCCGTCTATTCTGCCTGTTCCTCCTGCTGTAAAGACTCAAACCTTAATCAGTCATTGGTCCCATCTTAGGTTCAGGATCCATATGCCTATCCCATGCATTCTTAGTTTCCCTCGCTGTATTAACCTCTACCACCTCTGCTGGGAGGCTGTTCCATTATCTAGTACTCTCTCAGGAGCCATTTGCCTATCAATGATTACATTTCCTTGTGTGTGCAGTAACAGTGAGGTAATAATACTAAAAGTATTCTAGAAGAACTGGACTGATAACAGACTGTTCTGTGATTACTAATAACATTTCCCATAATGATGTGAATTCCAGATTATTATTCATCTATTGCTGTAAAACCAGGCCAATCAGAGAGATCAGTGCCCTATTACTATATTTTGGGTTTGGATCTTCCAAGTACATTATTTTACGTTTATCAGCATGGAACCTGCCGTGCTTTCCCCCGTTCTTCTAGCTAACTTACACTATTAGCCATTTGGCTTGTCCCACCAGGAATATCTACCCGGTTGAGGAGCCTTGTATCATCTACAAAAAGACATAACAGACAGTTCGTTGGGAACGTCTGCACGTCAGTTTTAATTTTCTTTGGGCCAGAGAAATGTAAAAGGAACCAATCGCACGAAGGAATGGGAGACAATTAATGATTTATTCATAACTATGATGTTTGTCTCAACCTACAACCAAGAGGAGGTTCAGATGTTGTGAGGTGTTGAAGATGATGTAAAGTTTTTCCTAACCAGAAGTCTTCTCACGAACTACAACCTAGATGGAGTTCAGTTGTGTTCAGGTGTTGAAGGTGATGTTAGGTTTATTGCTGTTCCCTGAGGTCCGGCGCGAGCAGGCGTGTCAATTCCGGCTAAATTTGTGGGTTCCTCAGATGTTTTAGGGGAAGTCAGACGTCTAACCAAGGTTGCTAAGAACCTGAGCTCTGAAGGCTTAAGTCTAGGGGAAGTTGGAGTATTACCCATCCCTCGACTGATGTTGCGGTCGGCTGGTGGTGGTGAGAGGTGGGGTTTTTGCAGGACCTCCACTTTGTTCTTCAGGCTCATGATGACTCGATCGGCCCCTTGTAACGCCTCGTGGCTGGTATTAAGCTCATTGAGGATGTCACTGAGAGCCGTCTGGGTGGCACTGAGCTCCCTGCGAAATTCAGTGTCCGCCTTCTGAGCCTTGTCCTTACACAAGCTTAATTCCTTCTTCAACTCATCCACCTTTTGCGTCAGCCCTTTCTCTAAGCTCTCCATGGCTGTCATTTTGTTTTTTAAAACCTCTGCTTCATCCTTGGCAGCTTTGGCCTCTGACTGCTGCTTGCGTAATGCACTAAGCTCGTCCATAGCAGCTTTGGCCAGCATTTGCTGCATGCGAAAAGCACATTGTTGTTTGTCCAGATCAGCTTTGGCCTCCGACTGCTGCTTGCGAAATGCACTCATTTGCTCGTCCATAGCAGCTTTGGCCAGCTTTTGCTGCATGCGAAATGCACTCCGTTGTTTTTCAATGCTGACTGTGGCTTCCAACTGCTGCTTGCAAAATTCAGTCTGCTGTTTTGCCATGGAAACTTTGGCATCCAACTGCTGCTTGCAGAATTCAGTCCGTTGTTTCTCCATGGCAGCTTCGGTCTTCAGTTGCTGCTGCTCACAGCTGCGCAGTTGTTCCTGGAGGCCTGAGCATTTTGTGTCCATATCCCTGAGCTGCCTTTGTAATGCCCATATTTCTTCGTCCTTCCCCGTGACTTTGTTGTTCATGTCTAAAGCCAGCTCCATCCATTCCTCCTCCTCTATCCTGGTTGAGCGAAGTTGGGCACTCAGGCTGTTCACCTGCTCCATCAGCTGTCTAGCATCAGGGATGGCGTCCTCTCCTCTGGTGTCAAAATACAGCCTTTGAATTAGCTGTCGACCGTAGACCACTTGGGTCTGGCATTTTGGACATGGTTTTGTCCTGGCATTGCCAAACCACCGCGTTAAGCACCTATGGTGGAATGTGTGCCCGCAGTGAGTCGCTGCCACATGGCTAGAATTATCGAAAAAATCCAGACAGATACTACAGCTTCCCTGAATCGGCATGGCTGCTGTTCAGAGTCACTTCACACTGTCAAAGAAAATGTGTGCGCGCAGCCCTTTGTTGCCTGCTGCGAGTGTTCTAATGTGATGTCATAGAGCGAACATTCTATGTCACACGGCTTACCATGTGACAAATCGTAACTTCTTATTGGCCAGTGTTCGATTGTGATGTCATAGAGTAACCATTCTATGTCACACGACTCGTGAAAACGCTGAACTGCTTATCTAAATGCTTCCTATTTATTTTTATTGAATTTCATTGGTGATCATGTAGGTTCAAAGAACAATTCCACCGCTGTCATTCCACAAACTTCATTACTTTTTCATATTCTCCTTCTCTTGTGTCAGCAGCCACAAAAAATGGAGAGGCCTTTAAAGGTTTTAACACAAACCCTTAACTCTTTCTACTACTGAATTATTTACGGAATTGTCTTTTATTGCCATTCGGCCACAAAGGGTTTCCAGTAGATGTCGGGGAAATTGATAATCTTTGGATTTTCTTAATAAGAATGGAGTAATATCGATGAACCGGTCGGCTACATAAGGTTCCATAGGAAAGTGCAAATCAACTCTTAAATCAGTTGATATAAACCGGTCTACTTTGCATATGGCATATTGGAGTTTTTTTCTTTAGTAAAGTAATAAATACCACAGTTGGCATGATATTTTGAATGCATATTTTTTCTCAATCCAGAGACCAAACACAATAATATGCTTTGTGTTAGATAAAACCAACAAGCTTTTTTTCTTACTATAGGAAAAGAAAACTACGATCCATCTGCTGGTTCGTTTTACTTAAGAAGGTCCGTTAAGAAAATGGGAATTTGAGGAGAGACAACGCCGAATGCCCCCTCCTCATCTGTATCCCTCTAAAAGAACCGCGGCTCAGTTGGGGTACAGGTAACTGAGGGGCCGGGGGATAGGATGAATTACCACTTCGCATTAACCCTCAATTTCACTCCAATAACCTGAAATAAACCCATTTGTAAAGAATGTTTAACGTCACTAAATCTCTGCCACAATAGCCATAGCTACAATGTTTCTTTATACCATCACAAAGTATTTATTATTTAATAATAATGTAGATTAATCACATATTTACAATACAGGGATATTGTAGCCCATCTTAAAGCCCACAGAAATAATCACTCTGAAGCCCCTGTATTATGGTGTCTTTGGGAGATCAGTGCCCTATTACTATATTTTGGATTTGGATTCACCAAGTACATTATTTTACGTTTATCAGCATGGAACCTGCCGTGCTTTCCCCCGTTCTTCTAGCTAACTACACTAATTAGCCATTGGCTTGTCCCACCAGAATATCTACCCGGTTGAGGGAGCCTGTATCATCTACAAAAAGACATAACAGACGGCTCGTGGGAACGTCTGCACGTCAGTTTTAATTTCTTGGCCAGAGAAAAATAGTAAAAGGAACCAATCGCACAAAGGAATGGGAGACAATTAATGATTATTCATAACTATGATGGTTTGTCTCACCTAATTAACAAGAGGAGCGTTCGGATGTTGTGAGGCATGTTGAAGATGATGCTAAAGTTTTTCCTAACCAGAAGTCTTTCTTTCCTCACGAAACTCAACCTAGATGGAGTTCAGTTGTGTTCAGGGTTGAAGGTGATGTTAGGTTTTGTTCTTTTACTCTGAGGTCCGGCGCGAGCAGACGTGTCAATTCCTGCCGCATTTGTGGTTCCTCAGATGTTTTTAGGGGAAGTCAGACGTCTAACCAAGGTTGAGCTAAGAACCCTGAGCTTCTGAAGGCTTAAGTCATTAGGGGAAGTTGGATATACCCATCCCTCGACTTGCATGTTCAACGGTCGGCTGCTGGGGTGAGACAGGTGGGGTTTTTGCAGGACCTTCCACTTTTGTTTCTTCAGGCTCATGATGAACTCGATCGGCCCCTTGTAACTCCTCGTGAACTCGGTATTTAAGCTCATTAAGGATGTCACTTTGAGAGCCGTCTGGCGTGGCACTGAGCTCCTTGCGAAATTCAGCGTCCGCCTTCTGAGCCTTGTCCTTACCCAAGTCGTAATCCTTCTCCACTCATCCCACCTTTTGCGTCAGCCGCTATCTTACGCTTCTCCATGGCTGTCATCTCTTTTAACCACCTCTGCTTCATCCTTGGCAGCTTGGCCTCTGACTGCTGCTTGCGAAATGACACTAAGTTCGTCCAAGCAGCCTTGGCCAGCATTTGCTGCATGCGAAATGCCACTGTTGTTCGTCCAGAGCAGCTTTGGCCTCGACTGCTGCTTGCGAAATGCCACAATGTGCTCGTCCATAGCAGCTTTGGCCAGCATTTGCTGCTTGCGAAATGCACTCCGTTGTTCTTCAATGCTGACTGTGGCTTCCAACTGCTGCTTGCGAAATTCAGCCTGCTGTTTTGCCATGGAAGCTTTGGCATCCAACTGCTGCTTGCAGAATTCAGTCCGTTGCTTCTCCATGGCAGTTTTGGTCTTCAGTTGCTGCTGCTCACAGCTGCGCAGTTGTTCCTGGAGGCCTGAGCATTTTGTGTCCATATCCCTGAGCTGCCTTTGTAATGCCCATATTTCTTCGTCCTTCCCCGTGACTTTGTTGTTCATGTCTAAAGCCAGCTCCATCCATTCCTCCTCCTCTATCCTGGTTGAGCGAAGTTGGGCACTCAGGCTGTTCACCTGCTCCATGAGCTGTCTAGCATCAGGGATGGCGTCCTCTCCTCTGGTGTCAAAATACAGCCTTTGAATTAGCTGTCGACCGTAGACCACTTGGGTCTGGCATTTTGGACATGGTTTTGTCCTGGCATTGCCAAACCACCGCGTTAAGCACCTATGGTGGAATGTGTGCCCGCAGTGAGTCGCTGCCACATGGCTCGAATTATCGAAAAAATCCAGACAGATACTACAGCTTCCCTGAATCGGCATGGCTGCTGTTCAGAGTCACTTCACACTGTCAAAGAAAATGTGTGCGCGCAGCCCTTTGTTGCCTGCTGCGAGTGTTCTAATGTGATGTCATAGAGCGAACATTCTATGTCACACGGCTTACCATGTGACAAATCGTAACTTCTTATTGGCCAGTGTTCGATTGTGATGTCATAGAGTAACCATTCTATGTCACACGACTCGTGAAAACGCTGAACTGCTTATCTAAATGCTTCCTATTTATTTTTATTGAATTTCATTGGTGATCATGTAGGTTCAAAGAACAATTCCACCGCTGTCATTCCACAAACTTCATTACTTTTTCATATTCTCCTTCTCTTGTGTCAGCAGCCACAAAAAATGGAGAGGCCTTTAAAGGTTTTAACACAAACCCTTAACTCTTTCTACTACTGAATTATTTACGGAATTGTCTTTTATTGCCATTCGGCCACAAAGGGTTTCCAGTAGATGTCGGGGAAATTGATAATCTTTGGATTTTCTTAATAAGAATGGAGTAATATCGATGAACCGGTCGGCTACATAAGGTTCCATAGGAAAGTGCAAATCAACTCTTAAATCAGTTGATATAAACCGGTCTACTTTGCATATGGCATATTGGAGTTTTTTTCTTTAGTAAAGTAATAAATACCACAGTTGGCATGATATTTTCTCAAACCAGAGACCAACACAATAATATGCTTTCTGTTAGATAAAACCAACAAGCCTTTTTTCTTACTATAGGAAAAGAAAACTACGATCCATCTGCTGGTTCGTTTTACTTAAGAAGGTCCGTTAGGAAATGGGAATTTAATGAGAGACAACGCCGAATGTCCCCTCCTCATCGGTATCCCTCTAAAAGTACCGCGGCTCAGTTGGGGTACAGGTAACTGAGGGGCCGGGGCATAGGATGAATTACCACTTCGCATTAACCCTCAATTTCACTCCAATAACCTGAAATAAACCCATTTGTAAAGAATGTTTAACGTCACTAAATCTCTGCCACTATAGCCATAGCTACAATGTTTCTTTATACCATCACAAAGTATTTATTATTTAATAATAATATAGATTAATCACATATTTACAATACAGGGATATTGTAGCCCATCTTAAAGCCCACATAAATAATCACTCTGTAGCCCCTGTATTATGGTGTCTTTGGGAGATCAGTGCCCTATTACTATATTTTGGATTTGGATTCACCAAGTACATTATTTTACGTTTATCAGCATGGAACCTGCCGTGCTTTCCCCCGTTCTTCTAGCTAACTTACACTATTAGCCATTTGGCTTGTCCCACCAGGAATATCTACCCGGTTGAGGAGCCTTGTATCATCTACAAAAAGACATAACAGACGGTTCGTTGGGAACGTCTGCACGTCAGTTTTAATTTTCTTTAGGCCAGAGAAATGTAAAAGGAACCAATCGCACAAAGGAATGGGAGACAATTAATGATTTATTCATAACTATGATGTTTGTCTCAACCTATAACCAAGAGGAGGTTCGGATGTTGTGAGGTGTTGAAGATGATGTAAAGTTTTTCCTAACCAGAAGTCTTCTTCTCACGAACTACAACCTAGATGGAGTTCAGTTGTGTTCAGGTGTTGAAGGTGATGTTAGGTTTGTTGCTGTTCCCTGAGGTCCGACGCGAGCAGGCGCGTCAATTCCTGCTGCATTTGTGGCTTCCTCAGATGTTTTAGGGGAAGTCAGACGTCTAACCAAGGTTTCTAAGAACCTGAGCTCCGGAGGCCTAAGTCTAGGGGAAGTTGGAGTATTACCCATCCCTCGACTGATGTTGCGGTCGGCTGGTGGTGGTGAGAGGTGGGGTTTTTGCAGGACCTCCACTTTGTTCTTCAGGCTCATGATGACTCGATCGGCCCCTTGTAACGCCTCGTGGCTGGTATTAAGCTCATTGAGGATGTCACTGAGAGCCGTCTGGGTGGCACTGAGCTCCCTGCGAAATTCAGTGTCCGCCTTCTGAGCCTTGTCCTTACACAAGCTTAATTCCTTCTTCAACTCATCCACCTTTTGCGTCAGCCCTTTCTCTAAGCTCTCCATGGCTGTCATTTTGTTTTTTAAAACCTCTGCTTCATCCTTGGCAGCTTTGGCCTCTGACTGCTGCTTGCGTAATGCACTAAGCTCGTCCATAGCAGCTTTGGCCAGCATTTGCTGCATGCGAAAAGCACATTGTTGTTTGTCCAGATCAGCTTTGGCCTCCGACTGCTGCTTGCGAAATGCACTCATTTGCTCGTCCATAGCAGCTTTGGCCAGCTTTTGCTGCATGCGAAATGCACTCCGTTGTTTTTCAATGCTGACTGTGGCTTCCAACTGCTGCTTGCAAAATTCAGTCTGCTGTTTTGCCATGGAAACTTTGGCATCCAACTGCTGCTTGCAGAATTCAGTCCGTTGTTTCTCCATGGCAGCTTCGGTCTTCAGTTGCTGCTGCTCACAGCTGCGCAGTTGTTCCTGGAGGCCTGAGCATTTTGTGTCCATATCCCTGAGCTGCCTTTGTAATGCCCATATTTCTTCGTCCTTCCCCGTGACTTTGTTGTTCATGTCTAAAGCCAGCTCCATCCATTCCTCCTCCTCTATCCTGGTTGAGCGAAGTTGGGCACTCAGGCTGTTCACCTGCTCCACGAGCTGTCTAGCATCAGGGATGGCGTCCTCTCCTCTGGTGTCAAAATACAGCCTTTGAATTAGCTGTCGACCGTAGACCACTTGGGTCCGGCATTTTGGACATGGTCTTGTCCTGGCATTGCCAAACCACTGCATTAAGCACCCATGGTGGAATGTGTGCCCGCAGTGAGTCGCTGCCACATGGCTCGAATTATCGAAAAAATCCAGACAGATACTACAGCTTCCCTGAATCGGCATGGCTGCTGTTCAGAGTCACTTCACACTGTCAAAGAAAATGTGTGCGCGCAGCCCTTTTATGCCTGCTGCGAGTGTTCTAATGTGATGTCATAGAGCGAACATTCTATGTCACACGGCTTACCATGTGACAAATCGAAACTTCTTATTGGCCAGTGTTTGATTGTTTGTGATGTCATAGAGTAACCATTCTATGTCACACGACTCGTGAAAACGCTGAACTGCTTATCTAAATGCTTCCTATTTATTTGTATTGAATTTCATTGGTGATCATGTAGGTTTAAAGAACAATTCCACCGCTGTCATTCCACAAACTTCATTCCTTTTTCATATTCTCCTTCTCTTGTGTCAGCAGCCACAAAAAATGGAGAGGTCTTTAAAGGTTTTAACACAAACCCTTAACTCTTTCTACTACTGAATTATTTACAGAATTATCTTTTATTGCCATTCGGCCACAAAGGGTTTCCAGTAGATGTCGGGGAAATTGATAATCTAGGGATTTTCTTAATAAGAATGGAGTAATATCGATGAACCGGTCGGCTACATAAGGTTCCATAGGGAAGTGCAAATCAACTCTTAAATCAGTTGATATAAACCGGTCTACTTTGCATATGGCATATTGGAGTTTTTTTCTTTAGTAAAGTAATAAATACCACAGTTGGCATGAGATTTTGAATGCATATTTTTTCTCAATCCAGAGACCAACACAATAATATGCTTTCTGTTAGATAAAACCAGCAAGCCTTTTTTCTTACTATAGGAAAAGAAAACTACGATCCATCTGCTGGTTCGTTGTACTTAAGAAGGTCCGTTAGGAAATGGGAATTTGAGGAGAGACAACGCCGAATGTCCCCTCCTCATCGGTATCCCTCTAAAAGTACCGCGGCTCAGTTGGGGTACAGGTAACTGAGGGGCCGGGGCATAGGATGAATTACCACTTCGCATTAACCCTCAATTTCACTCCAATAACCTGAAATAAACCCATTTGTAAAGAATGTTTAACGTCACTAAATCTCTGCCACTATAGCCATAGCTACAATGTTTCTTTATACCATCACAAAGTATTTATTATTTAATAATAATATAGATTAATCACATATTTACAATACAGGGATATTGTAGCCCATCTTAAAGCCCACATAAATAATCACTCTGTAGCCCCTGTATTATGGTGTCTTTGGGAGATCAGTGCCCTATTACTATATTTTGGATTTGGATTCACCAAGTACATTATTTTACGTTTATCAGCATGGAACCTGCCGTGCTTTCCCCCGTTCTTCTAGCTAACTTACACTATTAGCCATTTGGCTTGTCCCACCAGGAATGTCTACCCAGTTGAGGAGCCTTGTATCATCTACAAAAAGACATAACAGACGGTTCGTTGGGAACGTCTGCACGTCAGTTTTAATTTTCTTTAGGCCAGAGAAATGTAAAAGGAACCAATCGCACAAAGGAATGGGAGACAATTAATGATTTATTCATAACTATGATGTTTGTCTCAACCTACAACCAAGAGGAGGTTCAGATGTTGTGAGGTGTTGAAGATGATGTAAAGTTTTTCCTAACCAGAAGTCTTCTCACGAACTACAACCTAGATGGAGTTCAGTTGTGTTCAGGTGTTGAAGGTGATGTTAGGTTTATTGCTGTTCCCTGAGGTCCGGCGCGAGCAGGCGCGTCAATTCCTGCTGCATTTGTGGCTTCCTCAGATGTTTTAGGGGAAGTCAGACGTCTAACCAAGGTTTCTAAGAACCTGAGCTCCGGAGGCCTAAGTCTAGGGGAAGTTGGAGTATTACCCATCCCTCGACTGATGTTGCGGTCGGCTGGTGGTGGTGAGAGGTGGGGTTTTTGCAGGACCTCCACTTTGTTCTTCAGGCTCATGATGACTCGATCGGCCCCTTGTAACGCCTCGTGGCTGGTATTAAGCTCATTGAGGATGTCACTGAGAGCCGTCTGGGTGGCACTGAGCTCCTTGCGAAATTCAGCGTCCGCCTTCTGAGCCTTGTCCTTACACAAGCTTAATTCCTTCTCCAACTCATCCACCTTTTGCGTCAGCCGCTTCTCTACGCTCTCCATGGCTGTCATCTTCTTTTTTAACACCTCTGCTTCATCCTTGGCAGCTTTGGCCTCTGACTGCTGCTTGCGAAATGCACTAAGCTCGTCCATAGCAGCTTTGGCCAGCATTTGCTGCATGCGAAAAGCACATTGTTGTTTGTCCAGATCAGCTTTGGCCTCCGACTGCTGCTTGCGAAATGCACTCATTTGCTCGTCCATAGCAGCTTTGGCCAGCTTTTGCTGCATGCGAAATGCACTCCGTTGTTTTTCAATGCTGACTGTGGCTTCCAACTGCTGCTTGCAAAATTCAGTCTGCTGTTTTGCCATGGAAACTTTGGCATCCAACTGCTGCTTGCAGAATTCAGTCCGTTGTTTCTCCATGGCAGCTTCGGTCTTCAGTTGCTGCTGCTCACAGCTGCGCAGTTGTTCCTGGAGGCCTGAGCATTTTGTGTCCATATCCCTGAGCTGCCTTTGTAGTGCCCATATTTCTTCGTCCTTCCTCGTGGCTTTGCTGTTCATGTCTAAAGCCAGCTCCATCCATTCCTCCTCCTCTATCCTGGTTGAGCGAAGTTGGGCACTCAGGCTGTTCACCTGCTCCATGAGCTGTCTAGCATCAGGGATGGCGTCCTCTCCTCTGGTGTCAAAATACAGCCTTTGAATTAGCTGTCGACCGTAGACCACTTGGGTCCGGCATTTTGGACATGGTCTTGTCCTGGCATTGCCAAACCACTGCGTTAAGCACCTATGGTGGAATGTGTGCCCGCAGTGAGTCGCTGCCACATGGCTCGAATTATCGAAATAATCCAGACAGATAATACAGCTTCCCTGAATCGGCATGGCTGCTGTTCAGAGTCACTTCACACTGTCAAAGAAAATGTGTGCGTGCAGCCCTTTTATGCTTGCTGCGAGTGTTCTAATGTGATGTCATAGAGCGAACATTCTATGTCACACGGCTTACCATGTGACAAATCGAAACTTCTTATTGGCCAGTGTTCAGTTGTTTGTGATGTCATAGAGTAACCATTCTATGTCACATGTCTTGTGAAAACGCTGAACTGCTTATCTAAATGCTTCCTATTTATTTTTATTGAATTTCATTGGTGATCATGTAGGTTCAAAGAACAATTCCACCTCTTTTCATATATGTTGTAGTGTATATGTTAGAGTGAGTGTGTGTTCTACTGTGTATGCTATTTGCTTCAGAGGGGCACTTGGGCTCATCTGCCCCCCCCCCGGGGCAGAAGATAACAGCCATCCCCTGATGTTCAGACATTTAAATCATAATATAATAACAAGATTATCTGTGTTGTTCACTTTACCAGCCAGCGGTAAGAATGTTATGGCTGATCGGTGTATATATATATATATATATGTGTATATATATATGTGTGTGTGTGTATATATATATATACATGTGTGTATATGTATATATATATATATAATCTGCCCCTGGTCACAGTCACCATGGAAGCAATCACAATACCCCTCACTAATACTAATCACACCATACAACATTTCTACAACTGCTCTGCATAAATATGAACCATGGCGTGTATTTGAAAAGAAGCAAATGCTCTGCTAATTAGTGACTGTTTCCCTCTACCTGATCCCAGTAGGGTAATTGATCATTAATTAGCCGAATATACCGTTTATAATACAGATTTCTTGCTTTAAAAGATCGCAGTGTACATTTTACCCAGTAGATGGTGCTAAATTTACAATTATCGATATCAACATCAGCGCCTGACCTCACAAACGCTCTACTGGATGAATGGCCAACTACATGGGTCAAGTTTCCCAATACCTTTGTTCTTATAGTGTGTGTATACACAATAAATAAGATTTACGAGGAAGAGATCTGCTTCTAGTAATATAAAATACTGCTGAGCTCTTACGAACGCTTTACAATTTATATAATTTGCAGCAGCAACCAAGAAAACATTTGAAAAAGGGACATTTCTATCAGCAGCAGTTAACCCTTTAGAATGATTAATCACCTCCTGTGTATTTCATAAATAAGTCTGTGATATACGGAACATTCTTTAAAACGCGATGTTTCATGACAGCCCAAAATCAGCATCAATATACCGGCGAAGCACTGATGTACACAATTACGTACATTGAACCAAGCAGAACTTGCGCCATTGGAAAATCCACACACCGTGCCTGGAAATTGGGATTTTCCAAGGCTCTGTAATTTATACGGTTATAGTTGTTGGGGTAAAAAAACTACTGCTTTATACTTGTGGGCCAAAATTAACCCCTTAAGGACAATGGGCAGTCCCTAAACCCATTGAAAACAATGCATTTTGAGCCTATACATGTACAGGCTTTGTCATTAAGGGGTTAATATTCAGGGTATGTACCCAACCAATAAACTATACATTACAGCATTGTGTGGATTGCTAATTCTGTAAGGAGCAGGATCTACTATATGGGAAAATAATTATTATGTGGAATCTAGCGACCCCTAGTGTTTGTGGATTGTAATTGCACACCCTACATTTTACAAGAAAACAGGTTACTTTTTGTATCAGCGCCAATATATTTATTGCTCAACTATGTAATGTGAAATATTTAGTGGGAGGTTTTTTTTAAAATAAAAATGTTACTTTAGGTTATTCATATACTGCACTGTCTTGAACAATAGGGCCTCAATTTATATAAAATAAATACCCAACTCTCAACACACTTCGATGGTAATAAATACACATTGCCAGCATCTTGCTGACATAACACAAGCTACATAGCTGCATGCTTAGGCTGAATATAAGAGACTTAAGTCTATCAAATTAAACCTTTCAGGCCGATCTGTAATGACATTGACCCTGATGAAAACCTTTTTCGGCACATGCAAATTTTGCCAGGAAAGGGGAAAAATACTTCAAGACTTCATGGGAATTTGAGTTAATTCCAGGAGCAACAATTGTTTAAAAGCATGCTGTACGCCCCTGGATATCCTTTCTTGCCATTGAGTTTATTCTAAAAAGCCTCCACACAACCTGCAGCACAGTTCAGTATGTGGCGCATGCCCGAGCTTTGGAGCCCTTACTATGAAGATTGTCTTTCTCTGCTAAAGATGGAAATGTGGCTTCTGTTATCGTAGCAAGTGTAACGGAAGACGCGAGTCAAAGGAGATTAAATGGTTTTCATAATTTGAAATTGCCTCAGGGTTATATCTGTGTTCTTGACTGATCATCCTTTCAGTATTTATTTTGGTAAAACTGTCTCCAGGATTTCAATCAGCAGACTGATGAACCTCTGGAGGAAGACTCTTGACTCTGAAGACCTTAATTTGGCTCGGCAAGTAGGGAGAGTGAACTCCATGATCTCTCAATGACAGATCTGTTTCTTGAGCATCTCAGACAATAAGGTGACTTTCTCTCTTCCAAACAAAATCTCCAAAAGCTGGATGTTAGAAGCTGCATTCTGTCTCATCTCCAAAAAAACCCACCTCGGATTTGCTGTTGAGGTAGCTTTTGGGAGGAAAGCCATTAAGGTCACATTAGTATGGCTACGTCCTTATCTTTGTTACAACTCTATTTACTGCTTCCAGGACAGGTAGAATTCTACTTACCATGAGTTTGTTTTTCTTCTTCTTCTCCTGGCAGCAGATGCTCCCACCTAATAAACTAACTTTGCATTAATTTACATGTGGGGGGATTATGGGGGTGGATTTATAGATGTGTTCCTGTCCTACTTGAGTGAGAGAAGAGGAGTCTCTTACCGCACCATGCAAGGAAAGTTAATTCTCAGTAGAAAAGGAACTCTAACCTTCTTTGATAAGAGTATCTATAGATTCTTATGCGATACACTGGGCTCCGCTACTTCCATTTCAAGCCTCCCAAAAACCTCCTCCTGTGTTTTCTTTTAATGTGCTCCACATAAAATTGGAAGTCGTCGAGTTTGAGATATTAAGCCATGCAAGCAGTGTTGAATCTTATCTTAGCCTGACTAGGACCCCAGACCTTCCACAAACCTGGTGGCATCCTTGATGTACCTCTGCTCCAGTTGGTTGGTTACAAGGGTGTTCTCTGATCAGTAGATCTAACCATTTTGTAATAAAGGAATAACTATTTAATCAAGTCAAATTTTACCTCATTCATATTTTTGGTTGGGATCGTGTATCTTGTGACACAAAAGGAAGCAATGATTGGCTGTTGAAAAAACTCCTTAAACATTTTTTTAAGCTACTTTAAATTTGGTTTCATTTTGAATCCCAAGACCATGGCAGGACGTTGCGAGACATGATAATGATAACATAGAAGGGTCATGGGTTGGGTGTTTCTAAACAAAGTGTCCTTAAGTGAATTTTATAGTCTTTTTGTGCATTTTTGACACCAAACCTGGATTTTGTCTTACACTTTACGCGCAGAACATTCCGCAGAATAAACATCAAGGGGCAGCCTCAGAGAATAACATTCCTGATGTTAAATCAGAAGACGATATTGCTGGCCAACCTCGTTCCGACACGGGCAAACTATATAAGGGGGAAATTGCAATGAGAAGCAAGTCAGGGAGGCGAGATTCCTTCAAAGTGAAATTCATGAATCAGAGGTCCTGCTGTCATGTATAATATGTAAATATTACAACTTGAACTTTGAACTTCGTCAAGAGATTAGCAGGAGAGGTCAAAACCTGATGAATGTTGGCCAAATAATTAGGCGTTTGTAGAAGTTAGCTAGAATCTTGGCTAAGATCTTTAAAAGATAACACGTACTCAATAATTTTTGAGGGGGGAGGATAAGTAAAGTGCCTAGTGCTACCCCACAACATTTCAACAGGACACCTGCGAGGTATTGTGGGGTAGGTCAAGGAAGGAAGCATGGCTGGCATTGACGTGGCCTCCTGGCCATCTTGCCCGAAGAGCCACCTTGAAGCACCCCTCTTCTGGGTGGCTTGTTTCATTTTTTTTTGGTTTATAATAAGTAGAAGCCAAACGCCTTATAAATATGTATTTTTAATACCCTTTGATTCTATCTTTTGACGTCCTTTTAATTCAATGTGCGTTTAATATTTGTCGCTGGCTTGCCATAGTGCATTTCCTAATAACATGCAAATCAGTCAATGTTTACGTCTGTGGACATCTGGCTATTTTAAGATCGGTGTGATTTACATGTAGCCGCTCACTTGTTGTTTAATATAACTTTGTTTAATGTAGTTATGTGCTTCCATGGCGGAAAAATGTCTTTAAAGACGCCTGCTAGGATTTTTTCGGCTTCTCGCCCCATCCTCTTACCATTTCCAGAAATTATTTGTTGGACTGGCTACAAAGCCTGTTCTGTTTATAGTGAAAAAGTGTAATGCGTTTCATGTCCTGGAAATATGCAGCGACGGTTTACTAACGCGCCTTCTCCCTACATGGTTTGAATCTTAGAAGAAGTCTCAGTCCTTCAACAACCCATTGATGTCCATAAGGCAACCATGGATATTCAGTTTTTTTTGTTTTTTTAAAAAACTTATATAAACAAGACCCCGGACTATTGCCGTATTCGCTCGATTATAAGACGACCCCCCAAAATTTGAATATTAATTTAGAGGAAAAAAAAGAAAAAGCCTGAATATAAGACTATCCTATAGGAAAAAAGCATTTGCCAACCTGCCCCCAGTTATGCACATCTGTCTCCCGTTATGCACATCTGTCCCCAGGCTTGCCACTCTGCCACCCAGCTATGCCTTATACCCCCTATATGCCACTCTGCCCCGCCCAGACTTACCAATGTATCCCCAGACTTGTCCCCCATGCTTCAAAAAGACACCTACTGGGGTCTAGTAGGGGCAGCCGGTGGACGCCTGCGCGATGCGCGTAGAAAACCTCCCTTTAAGGATAAGTGGGTTCATTTACAGCAATGTCATCCATGATAGACCTTCGATCATATGACTTGTATAAGGTCTGAAAATTATTTAAATAATGTTAATTTATCACTATTTGGTTTGCCATTTATGGGGAAATAATGGCAGGGAAAAAAATGTTTTATTTTGTTTTTTTTCATTATATCGCGTGATGGGACATATAATTCCTAAACTAGATTTCTATGAATAGATTAATGATTGATGATTTAAAGTATATTTAGGTTACCGAGGCAAAGTATTAGCTGTTTATACGATGATTAGATCTATAACAATCAAAAAAAAAAAAAAGGATATAGTCATTTTAAAATTCTAAATTACAAACCAACACTTAAAATTATAAAAAAATCAACCAAAAAGGTTAATATTTATAATCTCAAAGCCGGAACAAACGGCACAATTATCAGATTCTCCAAACACTCCAGATGTAAGGTGGTTCTTGTTTTAAAGAAGGTTGAAAGTATGCATTAAGCCCCTCGTGCATTCAAATATATTCAGGCTACGGAACAATCGTTTTGTATGCCCGTTTTATTGGCTGAGTTTTTTTAAGGCTGCTTAATTTTGGCAGAATTTCTAATTTTTTTTTTGCAGCATACCTGATGGTAATCCGCGTAAAAAAAATGTATTATGCAAATCAAAGTCCTCATGTTTTATGCACAGTTTTATGCACTTTTAGGGCCATTCTTTGACTGGTATAAAAAGGCCGCTTTTTTATTGTATTCCAAGGTATGTCTTAGTATTATTTTTGTAGCGTAGAATATCCTTTAGAACATGTTTGTCTGGATTTCATGAATTTTAGCAGCATAACCGAGTTAATTGCAGCACTTATTTTTGTTGTGACTTTCGTGTATCTGTATAATATTTAATGCTATTGGTTATGGACGTGCAGATGGGTCAAAAACGATTCAGATTATTTTTTTAGGTAGTTTTTGACCATTTGTTTTCGGCCAACATATTCCACTTCCCGCCTGTTCTTTCCGTAGGAGAGGATGTCACCAGAAGCGCCGCCATTTTGGCGGAAGTTGACATAAGTTTATTTTAGGGCAAATTGGAGGAGCATCTGGTCACATCCAGTGCCAGGTCACCGGAAGCTTTTTGGTTGAAGTTCGCCGGGAGGTTATGTCAGCAGAGATGCAGGCAAAGAAAAAAAGAGAGAAGAAAGAAGAGAGAACATAGAAAAGAGAAGAACAAGAAGATAAAGAATAAGAAGAAGCAGAGCTATGAGACACAGTGGAAGTGATCAGCAGAGAAGGTAGGGAGACATTCAGAGAATGTGAGAGACTAAGGGTGAAAGAGCCATAAAAATGTCTAGATTTTTTGTTTCAGTTTTGCCTGTTTCATGGGGGTCTGGCTACGTTTTTGGAGATTCTTACGAATGCACAAGTCTTATCGGTTGTCAGTGCAAAACATTTTAAAATACAATAGTGTGTTAGTAATATTGTGGAAGTTTGTGTTAGATTACATTGAAAAAAAAAATAAAAAAAATTCCACCCCCAACGGCATTGAAAATAGGTTGAACCAGCACAAAAGTGAGACAGGAACTGGGACCACGGTAATGCTGCATTGAGTTTACAGGTTCCTGGGCTGATCAGACAAATTTCGAGGATCTCCCCAACCTGCCCATGGTCCCCATTGTCCGCAAAAGTGGGACAGAGGGCCACCGCCCAGGACAGCGGGACGGTACTTGGAAAACTGTGACTGTTGGTGGTATGAATATGGAACAAAATGGTTTATGAACATAGAAACATAAAATCTGACTGCAGATAAGGATCATTCGGCCCATCGAGTCTGGCTGTTTTCTGTGTTGTGGTCCTGGTCAGCCATATGCCTGCCCCGTGCATGTTTATGTTCTCTCACTGGATGAGCCGCTGCTACTCCTGATGTTCCCCTCATCTACCACCCTGTTAGTAAAGTAAAACTTACTTACATTCTATCTAAGCCTCTGGTCCTCTAGTTTTAGACTAGGACCTAACATTTCTCCCCTATTAAATCTGTTTAAATGTTCCTATCATTCGCCTCCCTCCATGGGACCAGATCCCCGTATCCCTCTTTCCTCCCCCGATGTCCCTCTTTCCTCCCCGATGTCCCTCTTTTCTAGGAGCTCAGAATGTATGCTGGGTATGCGGTTATCACAAAAGTATTCTACACCCCTAAAACCCGCACCAATGCGTACAGATCCAGCGAGCGTGAAGTGGGGTTTTAAAAATGATATTGCCTAAATAAAATATATTTTTCCTAAATGACATAAACATCTGTTACTTTTTATGTGGCTTTGTGACCAAGTTTCTGCCCCAGCCCTAAAACAAAGGGGCCATTTAAAATGTTGCATGTCTCATGAACGTGAAAGGGCTCACAAAGTTAAAACTTTTTGTTTTTTTTTACATCAATACGATGATCAAATAACCAAAGCACAATAGAAAATAATTTATAATTGACACAATTAAAATGATTGAAGCCATATTTAATAGGTAGTTTTATGATGACACCCATGGTATATTTTTACTTAAATGATTTGACTTAACGCATGCTTAATTTCAGGAAGGCAAATGTTTTTTCTTTCTAAGGGTATCCCGCCGGTGAATTCCCCGTCCTGCCCCGCGACAATGTAAATAAACGAATAAGATGAACACAAACTTTGAATGGGGCCAGGTCCCAAACATATAAATTATACGTTCAGCTTGTTTTCTTTTGGGTTCATGCAACGTTCACTATTTCTTCAACAAGGTCTAGGACTCTCGGCTAAAGTCCTTTAAGACCACCAGCATATGAGAGTTCAAGTATCCATTTTAAGGAAATCATAATCACAGGTGGGCTTTGCTCAATGAGGGGACTCTGAAATATTAATAGTTTAGTCTAGAGCTGATGAATTCTAGGTTCTCTCCCCAAATGTTCAATTCTTTGATAATAATAGTCTAATTTTTTTTTTTGCCCATTATTCATGCTTTACAGAATCAACCCTTACATTCAGGATAGCCATATGTCTATTGCATGTATGTTTAAATTCCCTGTCTATATTTACCGTTACCACGTCTACTGTGTGGCTATTCCACTTTTCTACCACCCTGCCACATACCCCCCCCCCCCCAACTTTTACCTCCAGTGAATTGGGAAGCTGGTGACGGAGCTTGAACGGTAGAGTGTCACTCAAACTGACAGCGCTAATGAGCGGGAGCGGGAACGAGCGGTAGGTGACACGAAAATGGCGCCAACCCCTTGAATAACCCACCTTTAACCCCTCCCCTGCCTCATTCAAAAAATGCCACCAAGGCCTAGCCCTGCTCGGCACCCAGTCAAGGGCCCACTCTGGCTCATTCTGAGCCCCGTGAGCTTCATGACTGCAAACAGCAACTCTGCTACTTCACCGGCATTGGAAATTGGAAGGGTTAATCATTTTTAGAGCTCAGGGGTATGGCATAGAGAGGCTTTAATGCCACTTATAGAACCATTACTCATTACATTAGTGACCCAAATATAGTAAGCGCATTATATATTGTTAGCAGTTGAAAGTTATTAAATGGCAATTAAACCACCTCAAAATCACACCTATTAAAAGCCAAGGTAATAAAAGTTATTATTCTAGTGTCTGAAAGCAGAATGGCCGTGTCCTGTATAATTTATTCCAGACTTGTGAACATGCCCAGACACATTACTGCAAACTGAGTATTATTACATACTTTATGTCCCATTTCTTTCCTTTTTCCTGTCTTTTCATAGTTAATTTAATATACAAACCTTCAGTGTACTCAGCAACAGACGATATTACAAAAAAATATATTTTTAACAAATGGTCTGCCGCAATATAATATCCTTTTTTTAAAAAAATAAAATATATAATACATTTTATGTATTTATGTAAATATATATACATAGAGCAATAAAAGGACAATCAGGTATTTACATCGTACTCGTTGCAGAGCGATTAATGAGAAATTAATTGTATCTGTTTACAAAACGTCATGTCCCAGACAAAATCTTACATCTTCTTCTTTCAACTGTGTCGGGAGGTGAGTTCAGCTAGAAGGTCCACGCTGCTCACCGCTGTGACTTGAGTTGAGTCGGCTCTAGGACTAAAACAGTTGGATGTTAGTAACTGTGGGCAGATTTTCATGGAATTGACGGGATCCCAGTTTTTGAGAGTTTCCACCAAGGGAAGCACTCATTAAAAAGTCCTTTAAAAAAGGACCTACCTTAGGTGCAAGTTGCAGCTCCCTACCTTATCTGTGATCTGATGATTTGTGCCGCTGATTGGCTGCTTGAAGCATCTACTTAATGGTAGGGAAGCGCTCCGATTTGAATCAAAGGGAGTGTTTTCTGCATGGTGCCCAGGGGACCCCACCATGACGTTCATTGAGCCTGCACTGCAGCTGACTGGCAGTATGGATGGTTGGAGATGTGCTCAGCAGGCAACGGGACTGCTCAGCTATCATATGCATTAAAGTACACACAATGCCTCGCAAAAGTATTCTCCCCCTTGGTATTTTTCTTATTTTGTTGCATTACAACATTGAATTAAAATGGATTTGTTGGGGTTTGTATCATTTGACAGGCAATATGCTTACCGCCATACCTGGGAACTTCTAGGCTCTGTCTACCCGGAGTCTTCCCTTGCGGAATGTGACCAGGACTCCCCACTGACTGAAGCAAGAGCAGGGTTTTTTTTAGTGTCAAGGGATGAAGTTCCACCACCCATGGCCGTCCCTACCTTCCTGTAGAGAGACAAGTTACGTCGCAGGATGCAGTGCACGAGCTATGCGAGGCCTGGGATAGTGCCTACACCTGGAGCGTGCATCGCCATGGTGCTTGGAGCAGGTAGGAGAGACCATGCAGGAGCAGGCCTTGGGGCCTGACATGCACATAAGCCGAAGATATGCTCAACGGCAATCGTTGTCTGGAGTGATGTAAAGCACACCGCCACCGGCCTATGGAGCAGTGGAATTATATCCTCCGAAGTAATAAATTACGCTGGAAGTATGATGGACAAGAACGCTACCTACCAGAATGCACAGTGCCTACTGTAGTGCCAACACAAACGCTCTACTGGGTGAATGGGCACAGTTTCTGACAGAAACGCTCCAAAATCTTGTAGTATCCATCCCAGAAGAGTGGAAGCTGTTATAGCTGCAAAGGGTGGACCAAATAAATATTACTGCCCATGGTTTTAGAATGGGATGTCTAAGAAGCTCATATAGGTGTGATGGTCAGGTCTCCACAAACGTCTGGTCATATATTGTATCAGCATTAAGAGATTTATTTAACAAATAGTGGATGCAGTTTACGTTCCGAGGGCAGATGGATTGCTGAAACACCACCTTCATCTGTAATGCTCTCAAGATGTACTAGTCCATGTTCAATTTTATTACACGTCACTCTGCAGATTCATTTAGTTTGTAATTCGTGTTTCTCGTTCTGTTCTAATCCATCCCCAACTCCATAAAAATAAAATCAGTTCCGAACACCGCTTTTTTTTCCACTGAAACACGATTCTCTAAACCCAATTTTCAAATACATGCAGGGGCAGAAAAAACCCCGCTAGAAACAAATTTGGAGTGATTTTGTTGTGTGTTTTCTTAAAAAAAAAAAATCTTTGATTGCTATCAGACATCGCGTCCCGCGTGGAACCGATCGGTAGGGAAAAAGTCACGCATTCCGACAGAAGTGGTTCCACCTGGTGTACATTAAGAATGTAAAACCGCGATAGAAAATGACAGTTACTATTATTTGCTTGGGCACAAATAAAAAATGTGTGCTTGCAGCTTTTGGCAGATCTAGTTGGTTTTCACAATACGGCATTGAGACCGCCAGAAGTAATGTAGACCTCATAATACAATAATGGAGCCAGGGTCCAAATTCACGCCAGGGTAGATCAGAAACACGGTGTTCTTTCTGCTACGGCTGGCACCGGGGACCAATTCCATCTCAGCAGCTCCTTCTTGGCCATACGGTAGGTGCCATATTTACCGTGCCGAGGCCTGTCTTGTGTTGGACATTATTACAAATAGTACTTTTATGCCGCACATTATACTAAGTCTTCTATGGCAAACTAAACTAACTTTTATTTCCTTTGGATTACATTTATTTTGGAAACCACAAAAAAAAGTCTTATTCACCAGAAAAAAAAGAGTATTTTGTAGCTCCGAGCAATAGGATAGATATCGGAATATGTAAAAAAAAAAAGCAAACGAAATGCATTCTCATAGAAACGTATGAAAGATTACAAGGAGGAATGTGTTTGATTTTATTCTTGCCAATATATACATTTTTTTTGCTGTGTCAGCAGTAAAAGGGTGGAAATTACCGAGTAGTGTTGTGCGTTCCAGCGTGGTCCTTGAGAGCCGCAAGCGTGGTCCTTGAGAGCCGCCAGAGCCTTAGGATGTATCTAATTAGGCAGATCGATTAATTAAGGAATGTGCGAAACTGCGCAATGGGGCTTATTCACTAAAGCAGGAGTTTGCAGAAGAATTGCAGTTGTAAATGTCCATCCGCTTGGCACTTAAAGGGTGCATTGGGTGTATCTTATCCATGCCTCTACCTTGAGTAGTTTGACTTGAGGAGACAAAATGAGTTTTAATTTAATTGAGTTTTTTCAATTGTAAAATGTATTTTTTTTAACTTTAATTGGTTTAGTTCTTCTCGCCCTGCTCAGGAAAGGATGTGGGGTGAGGCATAAGTGGGCTCCATACCTTCTATAGGTTTTTTGAATTCCCCACAAACATATGGGGTACTGGGCTCCCCAAAGCATATCATGTAGGGAACGGACGGTCCTCTTTTGGGGACCAATGTTTTCTATCTCTTTTTTTTTTTTTTTAAAGTTTTTCCACCAAATGCAGGGATTATAAATATAAATCTTTAGAAACATTTAGGATACAGACATCAGGACCGTGTGTGCTTGATCCATGTGCTTGCGCACAGTGCTGTAAAACACATTCGGAATCCACATTCATATACATATACATTCATTCCTCCGTACTGTGTAGGTTTACGAATGAACCCATCGCTGCCCCGTCATGTTATGAGCACGCATGCCAGAGAGCCTGAGCTGCCAAGATATGCAAAAGGGTGAGTTCAAGACATCCTCAAAATATTGGTCTAACTCTATTAATTAAAAAGTGAATTTAAAACAAATCCAAACAAATTCGGTTGTATAGAGACTCCCTACATTGCTATTTGTCATTTAAGTCAAATTCCTGTAACAAAACAAAGGACTGGTAAAGCTAAATACTAATATTACTAATAATCAAATAATAATCTAATTATTACTAATAATACGAATTACTACTGATTTTCTATTAGCCATTAAGTTGGGTATTAATTAAATGCAGCATTTTATTAACACTTTTTTTTGGATCTGTATGTTTATTAATTTACCCAACAATAAAGAGATTATTGCCCAATATACAATGTAGACGCATTCATTGTAAGACAGAACGCTGTGAATATTATTTAAATTGTGTTTAAAAGGATTAGACATTCTGCAGTGTTCGGAAGGTTAGAATACATGGAATACTTTATTACCATTCTGTTAAAAAAGTTAATAAAGGAAACAATTATTTAAGGAAGAAGTATTATCTAATATATTCACATTAATTCATAAATCTAAGATGTTAAGTAGGTAAAGGTTGTGTGTTTTTTATTTTAATAAGCGCATTAAGGATGATTCACAAAGTTGAGGCACAAACACGAAAAACATATATTTCTTCACGGGACTCTATTAGACATTACGTTTTGCATTACCTACTGTTAACTATGAATTTAAGGGTCACTCCGGCCATCGTGAGTCCCTTTAAGATGATTCCGTAATTTGTATTTTTATGGTGATTCCCAGTTTTGCCACAAGGTGGCGTATGTAATAAAAAAATGGATTTAGATTATATATACCGGTGTGTGTGTGTGTGTATATATATATATATATATATATATATATATATATATATATATATATATATATATATATATATACAACTTGTTTTAACTGCAAATCCTGGATTCATCATTATAATTGTTTTTGACACTGAACCAAACAAACAAAAGCCTTATGGATTTTTTGTTTCTTACACACTACCACGCATCTTATAAACAATAGAAGGAAAACACACGGTCACATTTGTGGACCCTTTAAACGATTTAGTAGAACACTAAAAATATAAAATATAAGAATATAAGAGCGATATAAGAAGCACGATATGTTTGTTGGATTAACATGCATAAAATAAGACTCCAGCTCTCAAGACTTCAGACGCCCTTCCTTCAGATATAATTCTTATTATTGTTTTATATAGCGCCATCATATTCTGTAGCATTGTACAATGTACATATCAAGTAATGATATAATACATCTGATCTTAAAGCTTGTATGTCTTGTCTATAAGCGTTGGCACAAAAAGGTATCTCCTCTTGGAAAAATATGGCAATATCCATTTTTTGGTTTTATAAATTATCACATTGTCTTTCTTGGTGTGTAGACAGCTATACATATGGTGTGTTACAAGTCTGAAGGCAACTCGGGTGCACTCAGGGCCGGGCTGGCAATGAAGTGGCGGCTCTAGCACTTTAAGGCCAACAGCCGACATAAGAGTAGCCGACAGCTGGATATACGCAGCCACACGCCGCTACGCACATGAAGCGTGTTGCCTGGCTCTGATGGGTTCAGGAACACTTCTGAGTTGTGTCAACATACACCTAACCTGGGACTTGAATTTAATTCTAACCCAGTAGGAATTTGGCTACAAAGCTGGTAAATGCAAGTTTTTACCAAGTTCAGCTGTACCTCGCAGCCGTCATTATACAAAATATTAAACTTGACGGAGTCAATCTTATTAAATCCACGGTGCCTGCTCCTGAGGACTTACAGATTGTCATCGTGTTCCGGTATGGAAGAAGCCAACTCACATTGGCCGTATTTTCCTAATCCACTTAAACCCAATATGTAGTTTGAGTCATGGGATTTACAGATCCAAGTATGTGACGAGCTGCAATGTGTTCCACGGCCTGCGCTCCACTTTATTTGCATATTTGAGATTATTAACACGACAGAGAAAATTGAATTTATACCACTGGGCAAGCGCCGTGTCACTCGGATCTGATATATTAAATTACTGCATATTAAATTGGGCTGATTTGAGCTGATAAAACTGGTCTTATGGAAATGCTAGATCGCCTTCTGTAACCTGAAGCGATTTTCACATCTTTGTTCAGGGAAAACGATCAAACTACTTGTAATTTCACCTGCGCTATAATTATGTGCTTTCACTCCCGATTACGGAAGGGTATTGAGCTTCAGGCACTTGGTTACCGTGCCAAGAAAGTTCTTTTTGCAGCAGTATTGTTTCATATTCCCCTTGTCCACAGCCATATTTCACAATTATTTTAAGTAGAAATTGTGACTACCCCTTGCTTGCGGCAGAATAAACCAACGAAGGACACTAAAAAAAAGCCTATTATTGAATGCGTCGTCTCTGAAGGACATAGCAGGGATTCTCAGAAGACTTATTGACATTGTCCTCCATGGATTTGTAATAATTTCTTGTTCTAATTCATCCACCCAACAAGCAGCCTGAGGCTTCGTTGTGATTGGCCGTGCTGGCACGTTAAAGATGCGTAAATAAAAAGCATTTGGAACACCATACTCTTTTTAACCACTTCGCAACCTTAGGAGGTACTATTACGTCCTATAAAACATGCCCTAGATGTCAACAGGCGCTGATCCCGGTTACCTAATACATGTGATAGACTATGCAAAAAAAAGCGGTAGAAGAAAATAGCCCTATCTGTCCTTGAAAACACAATATATAATTAGTGTAGGTGTGCTAAACATGGAATGGGGGATTGATGATTGAACGAAGACATGTTAAGAATGGCAGAAAGCTCCGGTCGCCCAAGAAGGTAATATCCCTGGTTTCTCCGAACACTACAAAAGTACATAAATAACCCCAAATACTATAATTTAGTTGTATTATTGCCATTGGGATTATTGTTGGGTGAGTGTATACTGATTGAGTCTACTGAGTAAGTTCCTTCACTGGAGATCTGTGTATTTAATTGAAGTTGTTATTGCACATAGTGTTCAGATGAGCTGTCTTTAGTCCCGTTTGGTTCCGATGTGTTACTACTGTGGAAGAAGGAGTCTTCAGTGAAATTGCGGCTCTTTATTTGCAGAAGGAGCTGGCCCTGCGATATCTTTCAATGAATCACCGTGACTGCCTGGTTAATTCCACCCTTAGACTCGAAAAAAGTCACCATGACATTTCTGCATCCGCTTATAAAGTACAGTAACTTCCCTAGTTTTTTTCTGTGTAATATTTACTCGAACATTTTATATTTACTTTTGTTTGTATTTGTATCACATGGCATTTGTTTCGGGACTTCATGCATGTTACTGCTATGACTTTCTGGTATATGATGGAAAATAAAGACTTGCTTTGATTGTGCTGAAGAAAGATTTTTCTGGCATTATGAATTCTTTTATGTTACCTTACTGTGCTATTTATATAAACCAGATAACCAAAAATACAGATTTAAATGTTTCCTATTTAGAAGAAGCCACGTGATAGATGGTGCAGTTTATTTACTAAAAACAGGTTTGAGAATCTCCAGGATATCATTAAAAATTAGAAAAATCTGAATGTATTCTCACTGTAACTACACTTTATGTACACTAAAATTATTGGGACAGCTTACATTACACCAATAGGGACTTTTATGATATTGCATTTTAAATACATAGACATTAATATGTTGGTCCCACTGTTGCCGCTATAACAGCTTTCAGTTTTCTGGGAAGGTTTTCCCCAAGATTTTGGAGAGTTTCTGTGGGAATTATTGTCCATTCATCCAATAGAGCGTTAGTGAGGTCAGGCACTGATGTTGAACGGGAAGGCCGTTTCGCAATCTCCATTCCAGTTCATCACTAAGGGGTTTGATGGAGTTGAGGTTAGGGCTCTGCGTGGCCGGTCAAGTTCTTCCACCCCAAACTCATCCAACCACGTCTTTATGGAGCTTGCTTTGTGCGATGGGGCGAAGTCATGCTGGAATAGAAAAGGGTCTTAGCCAAACTAGTTGGACAAAGTTGGAAGCATAGCATTGTCCAAAGTGTTGTGGTATGTCCCCTTCAGCAAGACATTCTAGCCTTCTGTCTCAATACCTTTGTCCATATAGTGTATTTTCATCTTTGGAGTATTCCGTAAGTTATTTGAACGGCTTGGGTTGCCTCAGACCACAGAGAGGTACATAAAACTCCACTTAACCCCCGTGTGTTTCCAGGTTGAACGTCCAATTGAGTCTCGATGGAACCCATGGTGAATGGTGAATATACTGAGCAAACCCAATCAGTGTACCCAGGAAATACCAGTAGTACCATAATAGTTTTCACCAAGTCATATGTTTAACTCAGAGGTTAAAGAACTCAATGGTGGTCTGTGTGTGTGGGAAGGGTAGCTATAAAACAAAATTCTAGCTCCAACATCATAACAAATGTACATTTGTTGTACATTCCAAAAATTGTGCAGTCTTAGTATACATTCCCTAGTAAGCTTACTTAGAATGTTCAAAGTGTTTGGCTATGTTTTGTTTGCAGGTTAGTTAAAATACTAGTGCAAAGTTATTTTCGCAATAGCAACCCATGGTATGGTCCAGGCTACAGGAAAATGTTGTTGTCACCATGGTTATTAGACAACTTTTCATAATTTGCACCAGTTTCCTTTTTTAAAGTTAAGGCCTTTCTGCCCCACAATACTGTGTATAGAAATAACAGGAAATGCGTTTGAATTAAACTGCTTAAATAAAATAAGTCTTCAAAAATACCCACTGCCAACCATGCCAGTAAGTACACCCCCTTTAATAAATTTGTTTTTCTGTGGAATTGTTAGGAGGTACGCATCTATACCTTTCCTGATCTACAGCCCCTCTATCTTGTCACGTTCCAATCTGGAACCTGTATTCTACTTGGGTTCCTTGTGTCTGCTACTTGCAATGCATGCTTCTTTCTACTATTGGCCTCCCTCATACTTCCACTTTATTAAAAACATACCTTACATTATAAAGAGAACATAGCAGGTACATGATATGAAGATAACCAGTACACGGCCATGCATGTAGACTCCAGGAACTAGGTCTAGAACTCGTCACAAGAATAGAAGACGCCAAACTTTGTTGTTATTCTCAGTAATGATTTGGCTTGACCAGTGGACCGCAACATCCAACTGGCCTGCAACTAACATCAGAAGTAAAAAATGTTTGTGAGACTAAATAAGTAAGTCTTATATGGAATAAATTATAGCGTGTTTTGGTTTTCAATGGCCGTGGGGTTACCGCTTCATTAACAATATTATTTTTCCAAAAGTAAATACAAGAAATCAACAGAAATAAGACATGTCCCGGGTTCAGTTATTTAAGTATTTTTTTTGTACTTTAGCGCTATATTTAGAGAAACCAGCTGCACCATGGGTGACATCATTTGTAAGAAGTTGGCTAGATTCTTTTAAGTGTTTTATTGACCATAATGCCACAGTTTCACATAAACTGAATTGTAAACTTGGTAGCTTCGTTATGTATTTTTTTCCAATGGCTTGCTCCAAAACACAAGTTTGTTTTCCAAGAACAACTGTAGAATATAGCATGTGATGATGCTATTCAGTGTCGTACCATTCCAAGGGTTTTAGGTAATTCATTAAGATGTACTGCTAATATTGATAGCCTTAAAAAAATAATAAATATATAGCTGTGTTATATACATGCTGCCATTTTGCCTCTGGGATGGATTCTCATACCTTTCCCGCATGACATCTCCTAACATCCCAATTGCTTTATGATGTCCATGGCTCAGTTGAGGTTATAGGCTATTTTCAGACACATGGAAAAGACATTTTCCCCTCCATCAGCAAGTTACGGTGATTAGTGATTACATTCCCTCCGTTTATTTACATCCAATTAATTAATCACTGTCTCTTTGCCTATATATTTGCTTGAAATCATGTTATTACAATCCGTAGATTGTTATCTATGTTCTAACTTCACGAGGCCAACACAATTAGAGGTGCTGTTCATGTACGGTAAAACAATCATTGCGCTCTCTAACAAGTAAATAAACCTCAGCAGGTCTGTTAGGTGATGTTAAATCACATTATTTTTTTGCCACTATTCATTAAGACGTCAAGTGGTCAGTTGAGTTAAGCATGCAACTTTAAGTTTGTTACAGATGAGGGCATGTGAGTGCAATGTGAACTTGCATGCCCTTACCTGAAACTTGCAATACTCCTTCCCTGTTTCAATCAATAATTCAACTTAAAAAATGTGGTTTATTTTTCGTGAGTGCATATGCGAGTTGGTTGAATAGTGAATTTAGCCAAATATAATGTATGAATTGAGCTTTTTGCTGCGGCAAGCTCATATTGTTTGCCAATAGAACTTGCCACCTTACCTGACAGTTGGCGTTCCTAGAAAAATATCTTCCTGGAATAAAGCAAAATTTTACATTACTAAAGAATTATTTATGGGAAGGCTTTTGGCATTCAACAATTCTAATGCTGCACTTCATTACACAAGTGTTTAGTCACACTAAGTAAATCAGCCATCAAGTTTAGAGAGACTGAAGTCCTTTAAATTTAAGGAGATTTCAATTTAGTGAATTTGAGGAAAGGCCGGCTAAGGCTTCATTCTTTTGGGCCACTCAGGCCCATAAATAACATCAGCAGAAACTTTCCAAAAAATATATTCACTTCTACCAAACATTTCTGACCCACCACCACCAACTCCTACTTTTAATGCAACCGCTTGTCAATGTAGAACAAATACATTTCCGCAATAATCATTCATGGATTAGCAAATGTCCTCAACTGTTATTAACGTCATGTAATGATGAGTTACCATGTACCAAGACAGGTGATCAATAGTGTTATAAAGTTTATAATCCAACCATTTTATGGCGGGGTATTTCTCACTGGTTTTCTTATGTTTAGGCTCTAAGTCATGCCGTTCTTTCTTTTGCTTTTACTTTTACAGTGTGCTCCTGTGCCATTTACCTATTCATGACTGGCAATCACATAGACTATACCTAATGTTATATTTTCTACTCATAAAGTTCCAACTAAATCAATTAGCTGGAAAAAAAAACATTATTCTGGGACCTCTTCACTAGCATTATATCCATCAAACACGACTTAGTGTAAGTGATCTCAACAAGTTGGAAAACACTGCTTAACCTGTAATTCCAGTTTTATGCTTCCATCTTGATGTTTATAAAAAATAGCTTGAAGACAACCCCATACTGCTCTTTACCCTACATTGAGATCATCATATTTATTACCTTTTCTGTTTCAAATAAAAACATTCATGTAAATTGGATGTAGACGATGGGTATTGCAGGGATCCTACACAAAGAATTTGGATGATGATGAGAATATATCACTAATGGTGGATAGGATGGGGAAAAGAACATTCTGAGAAGAATAGGTTGAATTGAGGAGTAGAAATAGAAATAAGAGTGGGTGGGATGGGGAATGTTGTGTGGAGTGGGTGGTAAAAGCTTCAAGAGGGATGGAACAGATATGGGATAGCACAGGAGGCAGGTCAAGTTGCAAAAAGACAAAAGAAAAAGAATGATATATATAGGAGCATGAAGGAAGTTTGGTGGTATAGTGGTGAGTAAAAGACAGCACCATGAAGATTATGTACTAAAAGAACAGAGTGAAGAGTGAAATGAGGAAACAAAATGGCAGGTGGATAAGATCAAGTTGGTATGTTGAGTAGGTGCATTGGAGAGACTATCCTAATGCTCGCTGACCTGGGTTGCCTCCTTCATTAGAAATCTTTATAGTGAATCTGAGGAATAGAAATGGCCCTCTTCACACTCCTTGTTCTTTGAACTCATCATTGTGCCTTTGACCTCATACCCATCAGCAGCTCAAACCTCAAACAAGGGTCCAGACTACAATTCCATGTCCTGCAACTTGGTCCCTCATCTCGCAGTCACTTTGTAGCCATTTTGGTCCTGACATATTCCTTGGAACAGCAAGGATATTGCAAAGTGTCAAATGCTCAGAGTTTCCACGTACGGGGAGAAGCCAAGGCTAAAAAACTAAAACACAATAAACCTCGGTTAAAGTATTGCACAGTGAGTTTTACTTCAGCATTTAAAATCCAACATTGGCTTTCAAAGCTCAATTTCACTTAAGCTACAGTTGCACACATAATTAAGACATTGTTGAACCATTTCAAAATTTCCAAAGGTAGATCGTTAAAGTCTTGATTAATTTCCAATTCATCGTCTGTATTTCATTAAGTACAGTTGTTACTGTATTACTGGGATGTTTAATATTCTGGGACTTTTCCTACGGCTGATACACGGCGTCTGAAAAATGTACCGCGATAGTGTGGGATCGTACTAAACAATAGCAGAGGCCAACCTCGTAGCAGAAACAAATGATGTGCGGTTGCGGTGAAAAACAAGAATATTCTTGGCAGTTGTGCGAGGACAGAGCCGCAGAGCCTGGTACAAAGTTACATTGTAAACACGGTAGCTGCCTTACACATATATAGGGAAATAATTGACATTTAGTAACGCCATCAATCACTGTTACCGCAGAAAAGTTCTCGAGAAAGAAGAGGTGATTAGGTTACAGTGTTAATTAAAATAAACTTGCTTTAATGTTTGGAGTTTTTACACAATACGGTTTAATCAGAGCCGCAAGGCCACATATCTTTTAACGTGTTCTCAATCCTAGTGCTGGGGGAGATCTATATTATATATAAAACGATACAAGTAACTTTGTTTTTAGAAAACCTTAAAAGTCTTTGTTGGGTGCAATCGTCACGGTAACAACTTTTAGCTAATTTACACAGAACTCGTACTTTTGTATGTTTGTCAATCAGTTCTTCTTCAAAGAAGCTAAGATCAGAACGCGACGCAACTATTATATGATCAATTTCCTGAAGTTCTTTTGCGTCTATTCACTCATCCTCACAAAGGCTATCTGAACCGATCAACAACGGTCAGCAATTTATATATTTGGAGATGCCAAGGTGCCAGGCCACCTTGCCATGGACCGAGGCTTGCAGGGCTGGGGTTCCTATTGTTTGGGTAAGAGTCTTGCAGGGCATTCGTTATTTGGTTTAGAGCGTGCATTTCGAGTTGTATTTGAACTACCTGCCGGATCAGATAACTCTGATTGAGCCCGTTTTACCCACAGGGGGTGGAAAAGGCATCGGTGCCAGGAGTGGTTTGTTTGCACTGGCTATATTCAACTACAGTAACCACTGGTTATAATTCATCTTCAAATGCTGGTCGGAACATCTAGAGGCGGACGTCTAAGCTTTTTGGACGGCTCCGAGTATTTCGACTCCATGTTGTGATAGCGCAAGGTCTGGAAGACAAAATTAAGGGAGGTGCTCAGCCAGAGTACTAGGAGTCCGTTGGACATCTCATGATGGCGTTGGACGCCAGTTGGTTCCTCCCAGGGGCAGCATTTTTGGGACGTGGCACCCCATAGAAATGCACCTGAGTCTGGGTGACTCTCTTAGTCTTTTCTTAAACTGAACCCATGAACATCTTCTTGATTGACATGGGAGAGGGTTAAAGTTGCCACATTGATATTTCAAAAGAAGTCTTAAAAAAACTATAGTTCTTTTATTTGTGGAAAAGCAAACTAAACCGTTTTGGCCAATTTTTTGCCCACCTTGGGCTTGAAATAGTAAAAAACCGAAGAAAAATTGTGAGCCTCACATCTTTAGCAACGACAAAACATATTGTCCTGTTGTGTTTGGCTGACGCTCTTTTTATGTTGCAAAAAGACTTTTTGATTTCATTAAGAAAAACATAAATGTGGTGTTCTGCTAGCCTCAGCGTGCCACGAGCCGAAGGAAGCCAAGTGTAGCACATCATCATTTAGGCTTTATGCAAATAAAAGGCTCCGCGTTTCTAGCTGATGGCACTAAACCCCTTAGACTGTAATTCGAAAGAGAAGTATGAGAACATGTTACTTTGTAAACTGCAAACGGAAAAAGAAAGAATTTTTCGCTTTCTGTCACAGAATATTTATTGAATTGTTTTTCTAATTCATGCTTCCATACCTAACACTCTTTTAACAAATAGCACGCGGTTTACATGTAAGTGGACACGTTGTTTAGAAGATGGTGACTTTCTGAACATTTCTGTAATTACTGGTGCATTATGTACTATATCTGGCCTAGTGAGAGGAGGGCAATTGTCTCCCAGGCTGGTCCCAAATTTCCACTCGTGGAGGTTGGGGTCACGCAGCGGGATGTTTCCTGACCCCCTGGTAATAGACCAGCCGGTGGTACCTTGTGAGAGCAGCTACAAAAAAAAGAATGCTCCAGACAAAGTGAGTGGAGATGTGATGGTGTGTAACAGTGATGGGATGGAGGTGTGATGGAAGGGAGATAGAATGAGGGATTTAGTGTGAGTGGCTAAGTGTTTGTATATGTTTTTAATATTGTTTTTGTATTTGTGACTCTAGACTGACCAGAAGAAGCTTTAAGGTGGGGGTTAAATGGCATTATGGGTAGAGTTGGAACTTAAAAATACAGTGGTTGGGTAGTGGTGGGGTCCATATTCTAGCAGGCGCGGCATTGTCACGTCGTAGGTCGGGGCTTCTGCGCGGTGGTTATGCTGGTATCTGATGATGTTATACGGCACCACCAACGATGCTGGTGTTGGTTGCATCTAGCTGGCTGGGGGTAAATAGTCAGGCGTCAACGCAAGCTGGGTGGTGTCGCAAGCAACTTACTAAGACACGGGAAGATTACTGTTTATTGAGGGTCCTCGGGGAATGGGACAGTTGTATGTTTATACTCGTAAATAGTCGTTCCCATGTTTGTCAATAAACACTGCAGCCATGTTGTGCCGTTATTTTGGGGGTGTTGGGGGACATGCAAAGGGAATGACGCACGAGATCATTGTGAACTTTCTTAAATCTCTTTATGCGTTTAAATCAGATCCCTTCTCTTTTTGTACATTAAAATGTAATGGAACAGATGGTGTGGAATACACAATTGCATATTTAAAGTTTTTGTACATGTTCAAAAAGTCCTTTTATCCGTGTATTAATGGCATTTTATTTGCTTACCAGAATGGGGATTTCAAAGCCCTGCTGTAACAGGTGTGCTTATTCAGCAAAAGGAACAATATCTCAGCAATACGCCATAGAAATATATTATCCGGGTCTAAAGAAAGCGCCCGGACCGATCGCATTCATTTATCTTGGGTTGTCTTGGCTGTAATAGCTGCAAAAAATACTAATAATCCAAGATTCACAATAGATTATGATACATCAGAGAAAAAAATGTTTCCGAACAAAAAGACATTCAAAACCCTTGTGATAACAATGAGAACAGTAGCATTTTTTTTTATCTTTTTTTTAAATTTTTTTATTTTTATAAAAATGAAGCATTTTCTCAGGGGAAAATGAGTTTCTACAAAACCCATTTATGTTTTATTGGCTAATGTATCATAATTATTGCAAGCTTTCAAGACTACAAGGGCTCTCTACAGCCAAAAAAGGTGTTATCTTTTCCAAATGTGCTTATTTTGTTTCCATTAATGTTTTTGCTCTAAAACTTTACTATTGTAAAGTCTATAAAATATTTATATATCAAAAGGGTGCCTGGATGAAATAATAAGTACATTTATAAATTATATAGCTGTCAACTAAAAAATCAGGATGTAAATAACATACTGCTAAAAATATTAGTAATTTTGGGAGATTTTGGGCTAAAACTTACACTTTTATTTCATGACTCTTCTTCTGATAATTTGATGTATCCCAGAGTTTTAAAGCCCCCCTTTTCTTGACTGGCTAACCATTTAACCGCTTTTAAAATATACATATAAACGGCATGTTACCATGGGAATCGGATTGTGGTTTCTTGATTTTTATGCCTAGACGTTATGAGACTTCAGTGTATGTCAGAAATGTACAAAGGGTGACAAGTTCATCATTTAAACTTTACATTGAAAATAGGGAACCTGTTTAAAGACCCCTTTATAAATCATACTGTGAGGGTGCCGGATCCAAACATTCTAAAAAGGAAACACCAATTCTTTTTAGACATTCTCAGTGATGTTCCTCGGAGTCTTCGGTCATAGCTGATACCTTTTATTGGGCTAAAAAAAAATGTAAAGTTCCATAAGCTTCCAGGCCTTGGGGGTTACTTTCTATGGTTATTTAGATCCCATTCTAAGAACAGACCTTATGTAACTTTACGTCTTTTCGTATGTTGGCCAAATCCAAGATGCCAACTTTGGCTGAGTTTGAGCCGTCACAAAACAAGCGTTTCGTTGCTCTTTGATTCTTTATTATTGCAGTTAATGAAATGTAATTGTCGTCAACCATTGCGCTGTAGTTACTGAAGGGAATAAGCATGATATTAACCCAGGATTTTCACCCTTCAAAACGGAGAGGGTTTAATGGCCTTTAGTCTTAACAAGATGTTATTAAGGCCAATGGGATAATCACCCCCTATTCCTTGATGCTTGCCAGCCGTAATATCATTAAATCATGCCGTTATTAACACTAGTCTGTGAGTGGACCGGCAATACACATTAAGCTGCTTTTGAAGTGTTGGTGACAACGGTCTTCAGACAGCTGTAGGGTAGGGGAACCTGACTTTCTCTTCATGGACGGATTAAGTCTATTGCCAAGGTCGGTCTTGGCAACGGGCATTCCCAGGCAGCAACCTGCGGCACATGAAGCATGGGAGTTCCCGGGAGAACCCTATTCTTCCTAGGGAGGTATAGAAGCGGCAGATAAGAGACCCATTCGGCCCATCTGGTCTGCCCATTTTTCCTGACGTTCTGACTCTTAACACTGTTGAGGTAGACGAGGCTCCAGGGCCAAGGGCACTTAAGGAGCATGCCCACGATTAAGCGCCAGAGCTAGGCGGGAAACGTGGTGATGGATCCTCTGTGTCGTCAACCAAGCAAGGTAATAAATATGATCATTCAAGTCACACAGTTTCCTGATCATTATGATTCGCGGTGTAACGGACCTGATACTGCTCCTTGTTAAGCTAATGCTGAGAACTCATCTTGAATATGCGGTGTAATTCAGGGGCACCAGACCTTAAAGAGGACATTAAAGAAGTCGAAAAAGTGCAAAACAGGGGCCACAAAGGGTATCCAAAGAAAACTTTGATTGCCTTTTGGACTCAGGAAGGATTCCCCCCCCCCCCTAAGTGGTAAAATTTGAAAACTAACTTTTGCCATCTTTTGGATCAAAAGCAGGAAGGCTAGGTAAAATGGTTAAACTTGGTGGCCTTAGGTCTTTTTTTTCTACCCAATTTACTGTGTTACTGTGACCATGTATGTTTATGATCTCGGCAAACTGGCCCAAGGTTTGTCCGAGTCCAGGCTTAGCTTGTGCCATCCACATTTTTACACCTTTAACTCTGGATTAACCCAAGAAACAATATCCAGACTAATAAAACAAATATTTAATTCAAATATAGCGTTGACTGTTTTGTAAAATGTGCAAAGACTGGACTTTCTAATAATGTACCTTTAAAATTAAAAAAAAGGATTTTTCGACTAGTTAAGTATGAGGTCACCTTGACAAAACGTCAATAAACTTACATTTAGAATACTTCTTAACATATCTAGAACACTTTTTAACTCGTTGAGAACACTGTTTTTTGTAGTATAATGAACACATAGTTTGATAGCCTTTAACTCTTCTTTGTGCCGCTGCTATATGGCATTTTATAACAGAGGCGCATTTGTAAAACATCATTGGGAAGTTCGTTGAACAAACTGTTGAGTCGCTTACTCAGGGCGAATGACAGCTTGGCATATTCACAAAAATAGCAAAAAGGAGAACTTTAATGTGAGCCTGAAAACAGCAGCCTTCGGTGCTGCATCTGTGACCATTAAAATGTGAAAACGCAGGGAACTACGCATTACAGAGCATGAAATAGTCAAATTAGGCGTTCTGGATTTAAAATGCATAGTTTGCTGTATGTCACTTGTCACCCAATCGTAAGATATTGATTTTGTTGTAGAGCAGGCGGTGGGACTTTGCAGAGAACGTTTACAAAATTCATCCCGCTCAGTTCTTTAAAGCCATAATGTTATTTCTTGGCAGCTGATTAATTATTGGTATCCTTCATATACTTCTGTATTACTCTGGGTGTATACGAGGGGCTATTTAGAACACCTGGACCTTGAATGAGGCTTACTAGAACAAACATACAGTATAGTGAAAAATGTAACAACGTATTCCGCATTAATAGCATCGAGGACAGAGGTTTTTACTGTCTTTCATCTACAGACCTGTATATCGCCTTAGACTGCCATATTGGTTTTATAGAATCACACGACAAAGACAGTTAATCCTTAGGGAGTGTAAGTAGCTTCTTTTAAAGGACCAGCCACAGAATGCCTTTATACTAAACTCATCGTTTTCCTACAGCACCATATTGGAGCTTATCTGTCCCCATATGTTATATAACGATGTGTAAATATATGGCAATGTAATGTTCAGTAGATTCGATGTATGTAGGAGACTGAGATAAAGTTCCAGTTCTGGAAACAACACGTGATGTCTGCTATGAGGCTGGTGACCCTGTTCCAGTTTTCAGATAGCCTTGAAAGATTAAAAAAACTACTCAACTGTTAGTATCAGATCCTGTGAGGGACCATTGGCCTCCAAGTGTGGCCCTGGCACTGACATTCATCTCAGAGGCATGTGATCAGCCAGACCTTTATATTAAATGATCCTTTTTGAAAAGTCAAATCCTAAAGACATGAATCACAGAATCATTTGTTAGCAGTAACATTAAAGGTTCCAATAAACGTCCTTTATTTGCGGACCTAGAGGCTTCCATTGTCGCCATTTATGTGATATTTTGAGTGACTTTCCTGGATGAAACGCCACACTGAGCTGTTTCTTTATGCTAATGAAGTCCACTCCTACATAGACTTTCATCAGTCAGAGCGTTTGGGTGATCAAGACACTCTGACTCTCTGTTGATCAAGACACACTCTGTTGGTTGTATCTTGGCCTCGACACTTTACAGGGAGCGACATACCCAGAGCCACCCTTACATGAGTCCCGGGGGTTTATTCGGGTAGATTTGTGGAAAGAGAGAAGCATTTCTCTACCCCTCTTTCTGCACAAATCGATGTGTTACTGGGTCAAGGTGTCTTTCATCCGGGGGGTGCCACACTGGCACACAGGGGCGGGCTGTCTCCAGGCCAGTCCCAAATTGTTCACATAGGGACAGTCTACATCAATGATATCTGGGGTGATCCCTCCCTGCAGGTAAACTTTACAGTGAGGACAGTAAAGTTATGGAATTCACTGCCAAGCGAGGTGGTGTTATCAGATATATTAGATACCTTCAAAAGGGGTCCGGATATTTTCTTAGAAAAGCATGACATACAGGGCTATTAATGTAATTAATATTTTAGAACTTCTTGATCCAAGGAGAAATCCGATTGCCTTTTGGAGTCAAGAAGGATTTTTTTTCCCCCCTGATGGCGGAAGTCGAAGTAGCTTAATTAGGGGTTTTTTGCCTTCTTTTGGATCAAGAATAAGGTTAGGTGGAAGGGTTGAACTTGATGGTCTTTTTTCAACCTTATGTACTATGTAACTATGACTGATCTTGGTGAATATAGTTAATTTTACACTCTTTGTTATTTTTTTTAAGATTATTATGTCTTAAACTAATAGATAAAACATTTGAAATGGTGCAAAAACAACAAAGTAGGTACTCATTATCCACGCTAAATATATAGAGAGGAAGAGGTGGTGCTCAAAGAGGAATAGGTGGAGCCTAAAGAGGAGGGGTGTTACCAAAGTGGAAGAGGTTGGGTTTAGTATGGAAAAGGTGTGGCCTGGGCAGGAAGGGGTGGGACAGATTAGGATCAGGGGGCGTGTGAGTTTAGTCTGGCCAAGGGCAGCACAGGGTATTGTTTACCACAGGCAAAAGTCTAGGTGTTTATCAGATCAGCCCAAAATAACAGAACAAAAGTCAAGAACCAGACATAGGTATACACAGTGCCTGCTTATCAATCAGATCTGTATAATACAATAAACTACATATAATATAAGAGATAGCGCAGCTGAACACACTATAACCACAAGCTACTAGAAAATGTTTAAACAGGAAAAAAAATAACCCAAGGGTTTAAGGGAGAAAAGATATAAAGTGAATGTTAAAGTAAACCAGCAAACCAGGAAATAAAAAAGAAGACAATCTTTGTTAATAAAAGTCAGATCATATCCTAGTTCAATAATCAAAAACTCATTTCACGGAAATCCTTATCATAAAAAGTGTGCAGTCGAATGCATGCGATCACTTATAAAAATCCCTTGGAATACCCATGACACAGGTTACATTGTGTAGCATGTTGGAGATAACAATTGGGCTCGTTGCACTTTTTGAATAACATTATATCCCCTTTTATCACCAGAATAATTTCGAAACATTAAAACTAAATAATTTAAAAACAGTTACAGACCGAGAATATAAAAATCTGGTTTTCCCCCCAGAACTGTTAATCCTGTAGAAATTATGTAATTCTCTTACATGAATTTAAAACTAATAATAACATACATCAGTGTTATTTCTGGAACATTATGGAGCTTAAAAAGGTTTAGACTACGGCAACAAAAATAATAAAGGGAGTAGAAGTTTTACAAGATCTGGAAAATAGATGTAATTAACACGTGGAGACATGGATATGTACAACGTTTAACCCCTTGATGACAATTGCCGGTCCTGGCACGGCACGTAAAAGCATGTGCTTTACGACAATTGACGTGCCAGGACCGGCACGTCTTTAAACGGGTGCAGAAAGCGATCTACTTTCGCTTTCTGCACCCAAAAAACTTGCTGAATGCATTTCAGCAACGCCGCGATCGGAACGAAGGGGCCATCTCTGGCCCCTCCACGGGGCGTCAACAACCGCCATACTTTGTATGGCGGCGGACGCCCGTTTTAAAAGCGTTTAGGAGGCGATCGACGATCGCCTCCTAAACTTAAATGGTGTCGCTGGAATGCCTCGATCAGGAGGCATCCAGCGACACCAAACACTTACCTTTCGATGGGCTGTGACCGCTCCGGAGAGCGGTCACAGCCGCAGCTGCCGGTGATCTTCGCCATCAAGTAAGATGGCCGCCGTCTTTAACAGGAACAAACAAATTTTCAAAGTTCGCTAGATGGTCCAGACCATCTAGTGAACTTTGGCTCCACTTGCAGGTTGAATACAGGTACTGCATTCACCATGCAAGTCAATGGAGCCCAGCTTTCTAATCACAGTGTGATTAGTAAAAAAATTAAATTAAAATTAAGATAATAACTTTAGAAAAAAAATAGTAAAAACTAGTAAAATGTAAAAATCAATTCCCACTGATGTGCCACTATCAGGGGAACCTCATCAAGTTGATAAAAAAATGTAAAAAAAAAATGTAAAAAAAAAATAATATAATATATATATAAAAAATATATTTTTGTGAGCAGGTCCTAAAATTTGCATATTAGCTTAAAACAATTCTCGCATGGAAAGAGTTAAAATACTGGCATATTAAATGCCCGTGGGGTGTCTACTTTTAAAAAAGGTATGATTTGATGGGGTAAATTGAATTGGCCAGGTTCAACAACGTCCCAATTAACACAGGGGTAAGGATGGCCACACATCTAATTTCAAATTAGAAAAATGCACACGTACCAAATGTGGCCTTTTAGTTCCCCCAAAAAATGACACACCCATGCATGTGGGGTATCACTGCACTCAGGAGATGTTGCTGAACACATTATGGGGTGTCGTGTGACAGCGGCATATACCAGGAGCTGTAAATTCATACATAAAGTAGGTGTGTGTGGAAAAATACACACACAAAAATACTACTGCAAACTTTGAAAAAATGCTGGTGGTAAAATGTGTGCATGCAAAGAGTTAAAATACCAGCATTTAAAATACCCTGTGGTGTCTAGTTTGAAAAATATATGGTTTTGTTGGGCACACTGAAATGGCCCGGCTCAAAGATGTACCAAATAGGGCATGGGCAGTGGATCCCCAAATGCCAAAGTTCAACATTGAAAAATGCGCATGCCCCAAATGTGGCCCTTTTGCCCCCAAACAGCCAGGCAAAATCATTCATGTGGGGTATCGCTGCGCTCAGGAGATGTTGCTGAGCACATATTGGGGTGTTTTGTGATAGTGACATAAACGAGAACATTTTAATTCATACCTGAAGTAAAATGTGTGTGACAAAACAAATGCAAAAAAATGACTACCACAAAGTTTGACAAAGACTGGTGGTAGATATGGTGCATGGAAAGAGTTAAAATACTAGCATTTGGAATACCCTGGGCTGTCTAGTTTTCAAAAATATATGACTTGATGGGGTAAATTGCATTGGCCGGGTTCAAAGATACCCGAAATGGCACATGGGGGAAGAATTACCAGATTTGGAAAAAATGGCTTTGAAATAGCAAAACGCTACCTGTACTTATTGCCCCATAATGGGTAGAAAAAAGCAAAAAAACATAAAAACATTGGGTATTTCTAAACTCAGGACAAATAGTAGAATCTATTTAGCAGGTTTTTTCATTACCTTTTATAGATGAGTAAAAGATTTTTCAACTAAAAGTTAGAAACAGTCATTTTTTTCTAAATTTTTCACCATATTTTATAATTTTTTAATAGTAAATAATATGATACAATCAAAACAATGTCATCTAAAGAAAGCCCTTCTTGTCCTGAAAAAAACAATATCTAATGTGTGTGGGTTCAGTAAACGGGAAAGAAGAAAATTACAGCGAAACACGAGCAGCGCAGAAATGTTAAAAAGGCCATTGTCACCAGGGGAACAAACAGTAAAATCAGCCTTTGTCACGAAGGGGTTAAAGGCTCTCTCTTTATAGAAAGCATACACAGGCTGTGTCCACAGACTGTCTGATGGACAAGGACCTGTGGAAAAAGTCCATTCACTGGGAGCAGAGCGTCCGTCTTCAGAGTTTACGTGTTCACGGGAGACAGGACACTTGGTAGGTATGAATGGACTCTAGAAAAGGTGCATGCACGCTGCTGCTTGTTTAGGAGAGCAATGGGGCAACAAAGGACCAGGTCGCTCTCCTCTTTCGCCGGGCAGAGGCGCCGTGTTCACTCCCTGCCAGACTACCTTCCCACACCCAACCCATTTGAGGGACTAGCCACACTCCTAGTAGAGCTAGCCCCGCTATTGTGCGTGAAGCCACATCCCAGAAGAGGGAGAACTCTGGGGTAGCCTACCCTGGGAAGTTCCTGGGTATGCCGATAAATCACAAGCACTAAGGCCGTCTGATCTATAGATGCAGCCGCACGCTACACTCTCACAAGAGCTGCCTAGACTTTTGGAACATGTAGACACATGTATCCAGCAGATGGCCACACAATAAAACACCGCATCAGCCGCGCAAGCAGTAATAATGATAAGTTAGGATCCTAACTGATGAGTCGTTGGCCTTCTGTGCCTTAATATGCCAAACTTGCATGCAATAAAATATTTACATTGATTAAAAAACAAAAAGCATGAAGCCATGGGTAGTTTCAATAAACCAATTTAGTTACAGTAAAAAGTATGACAGATAATTGTTTTTATCTTAATTAATTGCCCTGCGCTGTTAGGAGATGCGACAAAATTAAACACAACAAGCAGTATCCGCGAAATAATTTGAATCCGGTATTTAATTCAGACCCCACACGCGCGTCTGACGTGGAACAGAAAGATTATCTAAAAACATTACTTTTATGCAGATGCATTTGCGAAGGGCATGCAACATCTTTCCAGACATTGCAAAGACAAAAAAGCAATCTCTGATTGTCTTGTCTGATCGTTGCTGTCTTTCATCGGTTCAAAGAAGCCAGGATTAACTTTAGAAATACTTAAAGTGGCTGCTGTTATTGACTTTTCTTATGGTTTCCATGGACTTTTTCAAGGGCTGAAGCTACTTAACTATTTCAGCTCAGTATTATTGATTTTTATAGTATGCGTTTCCAAGTGCCTTGTTTTGAGTTTGGGTTTATCACAATCAATGGGCCCCATTACTTGCGGCCTCTCTGGGTTTGATCCAGAGTCTCTGGGGGTCTCCGGACACTTTAATTTCTTCTGGTAGAGCAGTGGCTTGTGAACATGCCCACTCCCTGCCCACTTTCCCCTTCTCCCTGCCCACATTCCTTCCACTAAATAATGTCTGGGGCTAGCCCCACTCCTCATGTAGCTCGGCTGGCCCCCAGACCGGTGAAATCTGCAAGAGAGGCAAGGGGATGTGGGAGAGTGAATGAGTGAATGAATGAATGATTGAAGTGAGTGTGTAAGGAACCAGACAGACACAAAAGGTAAAATATTATAACACCTTTAATAAGGCAAATGGAAAGTACAGAATCGTAGTGCAAAACGTAATTAAAAGACAAGCCAGTAGCCAGGACGGGTAGTCAGACGAGCTGGGTTCGGGAATATGAAGATCAGCAAAGTCAGTATACAAGAGCCAGGGATCAGGTGCCAGGAGAGAAGTCAGACGAAGCCAGGTACTGGAACACTGGAACACTGGGACACTGGAACACTGGGACACTGAACACTGCGAACACTTGGAACACTGGAACAACTGGAAACACTGCGAACACTGGAACACTGGAACACGTTGGCGAACACTGGAACACTGGAACACTGGAACACTGAAACACTGACACTGGAACCAAAATAACACACTTAAAGCCAGAACAAGACACTAGGACAAAGGGGAAATGGAACTGGCTGCTTAAATAGCCAGAGAGCAATTTCCTGAGTTGCAGCCAGGTGGTTAACTATGGTACTTAGGAGGCACTTAGTTAGACATCAGCTGAGTCAGTCTTGATACAGGGAATGCAAAACTGCTTGTTAGCAATCAGCTGATTCAGCATAGAACCATGACAGAGTGAGTGTTTAGGGGCAGAAATGGGAAAGTCTTTTCAGGGGCAAAGTTGGCACAATAGGCTGTTTCAGGGGCAGAAGTGGCACAGGCAGACTGCTTCAGGGGCAGAATTGGCACAGGCATGCTGGTTTAGGGGCAGAGGTCTACCACATCAATGTCTTACTTAGTGTATAGTGATGGGAGTTATGCTGTACTATATCTGTTCAGTAAATGCTATTTATTTAAACGTATTTAATTTATTTTTAAGTTAATAATTTGCCAACATTCATTGTTTTGTGGGTATGTGCCACATACAGGATCGGTACTCTAGGTATGCCCCTGAGCTAACTCCAACCCCACACACACACCTTTTATTGCAGGGAACGTGTACCTAAATATCGATTGACCCCCATAGCAGTAAGACAGTAAGGACTGTTAACCACTTCATGACCAGTACATTTCCTCCCCTTAATGACCGGAGCTTTTTTTGCCATTTTTACCATTGCTTTGTAGTAGTGCTTGCTATGGTTGCAAAGGGGTTAAACTACCTTTGCCACATTAAGTGTCAGTGCTGGTTTACCTCTGCAAAGTTTTTTATGGAGCAAATTTTACAAAACAAATTCTTTGCAAACCCTCCACGCTTCTTTTTACTCCTTCTCATACTGTTGGGATCGTCCGGGTTAGAATGTGGTACCCTGGCGTTTAGAGGCCAAGCACTTACCATCTTAGCCACCAGGGGGCTCACTCATCTGTCAGACTCGAGTCACTAGCCCTGTGCTGGTCCCTGCGTACCTGCTGGCACACCTGTGAAGCATCGGTGATGAAGGATGTACAACGACCAAGGTTCCTCCCGGCTTCCTCAATGGTGAGGATGTTGGAAATGGGAAAGACTTCAGACACCGAAAAAATTGGTGCTAGTTTTGCCACCATTTGCCACATATTTTAGCTTACCTGCTGGGGTAAATATCCTTCACAACAATCACACTCAAAAACAAAAGGAATACATTAAATTAAATGTAGTTTATTTAATTTAGTTATTCTAAAAGTTGTACAGAGGTGTTTTTTTGACTGCCATCCAGTGTAAATGTAGCTGTGAGCGATCATATCATGCTTCATATACTCTGCCTGCCGCCTGATGAAAGAACCAGAAGCAAGCGAAAGTAATCTGTTTGCATTACCATGAAAAAAAATCCTTTTTTTAATGTTCACTCAAAATATTTAGAGTACGCTATTAAAAACCTGACTTGTAAAGCATATTTACTGACGGTTACTAAGGGAGGCAGTCATCTTGATAGCAGATAGATACCAGATTCACCATTTCTAAAATATTAATGCATAGAAGCCCTTAATTAATTTTGAGCCTTTGTTTTATGTTTTTTATGTCGCTGCTAATTAAAATCATGGATTCTGTCTGTTTGCAATGATTGATTTTTTTTTTTTGATAATCTCCTTTTGACTGGGGAAGTCCTGGTCCTTTTGACCTAGGGGGGGAAGGAAGGGGTAACATATCCCTCAGGGAATGTGGCCCCCAAAGATGAACACAGGGGACATCATCGTCCACTGTTACCCTAAGATGGCGCAGTATCATCGTCACATGACAGCACCTCAGCCTTCAAAAGTAATGTGTTCAGTGGGACACTAATTCCTATGGTTTAACATTAAATTAGATTTAGGTTATTGTCCATTTTATTTTATTTTCAGTTTCAATTTTGCCCATTATTTCACTTTAGATGCTCATCAATTGATCATAAAAGACCAGGTGGAAGCATGCTGGCACAAACTTTGTAGCACTTATTGTTTGGTCGGCCACAGACAGGTTAATGGTTCTTTTAAGAGTCAAAGTTTTGTGGGTTCTGAGATTCCTACAAAACTCAGTCGGTGAAAGCCATGAACACCACAACCGGGCAACGTGACCAACCCCCCAACCCATTGCACTTGACCTGGAGCTGATAGCCCTTTACCAATATCATTGTAGCCCATCTCTTTGCATTTCATGCTTTGCTACAGCCGGGTTGTCTGTCAAATGGAGGAGCTGGCTTCTCCCGCCTCTCCCGACCCACCTAGCTACTTGGACCTGTGAGGTGTTTCACCAGTCAGGGGCAGCAAGAACCTTTCAAGGGTTTTTGGCAGCAGGGTGTAAGGGAGAGAACTATCGAAAAGAGTGTGGGTCCTCCACATGAGTGCACTGTGTGATTAGGCCCCAGGAACATGAGTGTGTTAAGTGTGTGTTAATGTCGGTATGTGTGTGTAAGTGTGAGTGTTTATATGCGTTAGTTTGAGTGTGTCAGTGCACATGTGAGTTACCAGGGTGTTTGGTAAGGGGCCAAAGGGCCACTTTTTTTTACCTGCCTCCTGGGCCAGAAGGTACCAATCCTTCTGCTGTGTAAAAAACCTTTTAACAATTATGTGGTTAAACATATATATTCTAAAATAGAAAAAGGCTCCAGGCACTCAAGGGTTCCAGCTTAGGCAGGTTTATTGAAGGACAACACCAACAACGTTTCGACCTCACAATGAGGTCTTTATCAAGTCAAACATATATATATGCTGTCATCATTTTTGTTCCAAAAGTTTGTTTTTCCCCCCTGATTTTATGCATTAGGCCCCCCCGGGATCCAGCTCTCCCCTTAGATCTATGAGCCACGGAGGACTGGTTTTTAAAAGTCTTTAGTGGCTGTATTGCGTAATGTTGTCCCAACATCTGTGGAAATTAATGGGTTAAAACTATTATAATACAATCCCGATCTGATAATCATATAATATTTTTTAGAATTTATATATCTAAAAAATAAATTTTGACCCTGTATCGCCATGCTGGTTTTTTATCACCCAAAAAAGACATTTTTATCCACCGGAGCAATGCGATATCTCAATCCAGGTCTTAAATGCTGTCGTTAAATTGATGTCTTTGTTAATCGAGATGGTGAAAGCAGACTCGTACTCTCTATAACAAGGGTAATTGCTTGAGAGAGAACCAAACAGAACAGGTCATTTATATCGAAGGTCTAAACCGAAAGGTATGATTTCACCACGCAAAGTCTGAAGTGGAAAGAAGAGAGAAGGCTTTTGTTCTAGACTTGGATTGTCTCTGTGCGGGAACGTCACACCGATTGCACATAAGAGGCAGGGAACATTTATTTTCTATTCAGCTCAGAATTGGTGTTTTTTGTTTTTTTTTCAGGATCAATGTTATGTTTGTTTGATGTATTCTAAAAAGCTGCCCACAAAAAAAGTTAAAATGGCGGACACATTCTTAAAGGTTCCGGCAAAGGAAGTGATTCACTGTTAAAAATAAATCGCCCGTGAAGGTTTTCGTCTAAGTGGTTTGAGGAAAACTTGGTGGAAAGACCGTCTGTAATTCATCATTCAATGTGCAAACAGTGAATGAAAGCCGTGAATGAAATACCTAACCTTTTCTATAGCAAGACTTGACTAAACGTACATGGCGTAGTCTCCTGACAAAATGAGGGTTTGAATATCAGAGTACAATCTCTATGGGAAGGGCCGCTTCATAACAGTATAGTAAACAATATAAAGACAACTAGACCAGTTTTACAGAACTCTGTAGGAGTTCAGGCCCCACATCAGTTTTTCTGTCTCTCTGGGGAACATAAGGAATATCTGAGTGTTTGCGATGTTTTTCTGTGTAAATCGGTGTCAAATGCAACATAGACCTTTGGATAGGTACGTCTAGAGCAGTCGGCTTTGGAGCCAACTTTCAGGGGATTGTTGTGTGGACATCTGGCCCTCTGCTTGGTCCAGGGTTGGTCTCACTAGAAACGTGACCTTTTTGGAACTCTTTCACATTATATTATTATTATTATAGCGATGGAGATATGGGTCCCCTACTTAAAATTAAAAGGTTAATCAGTTTCAGTGTGACAACATGGCCTTTTCAACCTGGTTATTCGCCTATTGAGGCACTTGGTTACAGCTTAATATCTGGGTTAGGGCTTGTCATGTTCCGGGAATTCATATCAATATTGCTGACTCTTTATCTTGCCAACAGTGGGACCACTTTCACCAAGTGGCTGTGGAGTTGAGGGAAGTTGGCTACCCTTGCCTGACTTGGATCTGGAATCTGAGAAATGGCAGACTTTGGCCCTCTTGTTGAGATCCTTGTTTCCGGCTACATGGAATTCCTATGCTGGGTGTTGACGGGAATGGCTTGATGCGCTTCACAGGGGCAGTAGCCCTTCTTCATCCTCCAGTCTGGTTGCGGTCCTGCTTGGGTATGTGAGTAACTTATTTTGGTCGGGAGTCTCGATGTCCGGGGCTAATCACTTTGGTGTTCTATTTTCAATTGATTGGAATGGACAACCTGACCAAGGAGTTTCTACTGCTGCAGGCCTTAAAAAGGATGCCGTAGGGGGTTTTAAATGGACCACCATGCCTTAGTCACTTTCCCTATTCTGTCCCATTTGGACCAGCTCTGGCTTATCTGTTCTTCTCAGTATAACATTCTTTTGTTTCAGCCGGACTTTTTCTTTTGAAGCCCCTCTTATAGACGAATTGGTCCTACACAAAGAAGGATTAGAATATGAGGATGTCATTTTCAGCAGGCAAACTGTGTGCTTGCTTGTCAGACACTCCAAAACAGACCAAACTTTTTAGTTTATCAAGATATTCAAATGCTGTCCTATGTACACCCTAATTTGGCCTGAGATTCACCTTGGTTGGTCCAGCTTTAATATATATGTATATATATATTATATATATGATTCAAAGTTAATTAAAAAAGGAAATTCTTGATAAATGTAAGCAATGTATGTAAATGATCTGTTTATAGGAAGTTTTTCACTGTGCATTGTAACCCCAGGCCAGGGCTTTTTTCTTCTTTATCTACTCTGCTTGTAAATATATAAATTCAGGTAATAGGAAACAAAGTATATCCGTGAGTAGAACAATGACGTGGCGAGCACAACATACGTATGTTAGATGGGGATAATGCTATTTCTAAGCAGCTTAGAAGACAAATGCCTGTTAGTGGTGTCTTTTCCCATAAAACCTTCTTGTTTAATACAAAAGAAACAAACAAAACCGCAAATACCTCTACCATATCCGAAAATCCAGCTTTGTATTAATGAATAACCTTAATTCCTTTCCTTATCCAAAAACTAGAAAACTTAATTTACCTTTTCACCTTTTATTAAAAAACCCCAAACCTTTAAAACGTAGTACGACCAGTTTCCCCATGGATTATAATCTTGAATAATCTTTAATTTGTTCAAGATGTCCCAAAGTACAAAAAAAGAAATATTAAAATTCCATTCTAAAACCTGAAGAGTTTCGATCTGTTTTTCTTATGGGTGTTTAATTTCTGCTTTAACGGTAACATTATATAAGCCGGAGTTCCTAGACGGACGATATCAAAATAGACTCAGACACAAGCAATCATTAGAACTGACAGCAGGAAAACTGAATTTCCCCTTTTCGCTTACACTCTTCAGAGTGAATGAATGTAGTTTATAAATGACAGATTTCTTTTACATCAAATGCATGCATAAATGTTTCCATTCAAAAAAATTAGTTAATTTATATGGGTTTCCCATGCCTACGAGGATTATTATATTTTAACACATCATAGTAACTAACGGCTATAAACAAAGAAGTTGGAGAAACCTTTCTTGAAAAGGTTACTATATTTATCTAAATGTAAAGATTCTTGAAAACTGGAAAAAACTAATTATATATATATATATATATATATATATATATGTACTGTATATGTCTACCTACCTTTTAAGTCCTCTGAAATAATTACCCCTTTCCTCAGATGTTGAGGATAGGACTTCATCAAATATTCTATACTCTGTCCTTGGGTTTTTATGCCCCAGGTTCATTATCTTGCACTTATCCATGTTAAACGTCAGTTGCCACAGCCAGACCAGACTTTGTGTCATCAGCAAAGAAAACGCACCTTCCCATCAAGACCATCTGCAATATCACTAATAAAAATATTAAAGAGAATGGGTCCAAGTACAGACCCCTGAGGTATCCCACTGGTAACAAGACCTTGTTCTAAATGTACGCCATTCACTACAACCCACAAGTCTTCTATGTGGCACGGCGTCAAAGGCCTTACTGAAATCCAGATACGCAATGTCTACTGTTATGGTCCTGGTTTTGTGAGACATGCCGTGAACATCAATAAAAAGTACCGTTCAGTCTAAGGTTGGTTGGTGGTGGTTCTAATTTTTAGAACGTTTCTGGACTCCATGAATGTTTTTTGTTTTGTCAAACTATAGAAGTATTTTATCTAAAATTCTATAAAGTAGTATTCCGTGCTTGCAAGGACATTGATTCTAGTTTGTTGAACGCTCGGCTCTGTTATTGATACATACTATTGGAGTAGACGTTTAGATTGATCTCAGTGATTACATAAGAAAAATCTGTTCATTCATTATAGAAAAGCTAACGTCGGAAGAATTTTCCTTTTTCCAGAGGTTTACACCAAATGGGAATTGGACACTAAAACATATTTTTCTTTCTTGGATTCACATATTCCTCACCAACTGTTTTACTGAGGTGCACTTTAGAAATCTGAGTCATTTCGAAAGATATTCCATTCCCAAAACCACTTAAAAAATACGACTACTTTGAAGGCACGCGTTTTTTTTTTTTCTTTGATTATCCAAGAAATAATGGAGTCATTCAGTTGCGGGAACATTCTGAAGAAAGGTCTTATTGATGTTAGAATATTTTTATAAAGGAGTCTCTGTAGCATGTTAACATATGTAGACATTTAATGTAAAAAGTAGAGGTGGATTATAGAAACAGCGTTAGCATCTGACATAAAGACTTATGTGAAAAGTAACAAAAAACATGTTACTGTCCCGGTGATATTTTATGCAAATTCGTTACGCTTATATAACCGGCTCATACATTCTTATATTAGAAAGTTTTAGTAAAGGCTTTAGGGCTGCGTAAGATAATAGTTAATTCATAAAAGGATTATAGATATTTTCCAAGTATTGCAAAACTTTCTTCAAAACTAATAAAGAAATAATTATTATTAATAATTGGGAAATGGAGAGCCCACATGAGGTCCGTCATTCCCTATTTAAAGGCCTTCCTGACCTTATTATAAAAAGTAGATTCAATGTCCCATCTTAAAACTAGACCTTAAACCCCCCACACACACACACACACCAAATTCATTCTCTAAAGGTACCAGCATTGAATGGGTTAAACTTCACATAGACTAAACATACATTTTCTGGGATTTTTGCCAGAAAAATATCACTGCTGAATTCAGATTAATGATTCATCTTCATCACAACTTCATGTTCAATCATTTAATCATCTAGATTGTAAGCTCTTGGAGCAGGGCCCTCCTCACCTGTTGTTTCTGTCTACCCATTGTACAGCGCTACGGAATTTGATGGCGCTATATAAGTAATAATAATTGAAGTGCTTGCTACAAATGTAGGACCATTATTTCATGTTTAGACGGCTCATTGAGTCAAGCCAATTGTATCAAGCCTTTACATCTGAGTTTGGCTATAGTATAAAAAAAAGTATAGTAATGGATTGTAACATCAGTCAGCATTGTCTTTCTTCAAGCTAATGAATGGGTCTGTGCCAAGATAACCTTAGGGGGTTCGCTCAGCTCTTCTCATGGAACTAACAAAGTCTTTTAGCAGCATCTTCTATGATCACACGGATACCTTAATCGTCTTAAAGTAGATATGTCACTTTTCCAGAATCCTACAGTTCCACTTGAAATCTATGTAATCTTCACGCAAGGGGCACCTGACTTAATTAGCAGAGGGACCACTCTATTTGGTCTGGGGTCTGGGAGGGTGCGTCGACGCTGGGAAGCTATGAAGAGAGAAGAAGCTCCAGCTTGTGTACGGGGAGGGAATAAGGACACCAATGCTAAACTTTGGGTAAACTCTTGAGCGCTCTGCTTCACCTAACGCTAGCTAAGTACACAATGCTAGGTACTCTACTGACTACACAGTTATAACACCAACAACATAACTCATGGAAGTTCCCCTTTAAGCTCAAAAAACATCTCCCTGACTAAGTTAACTAAACATTATGGAGTTTAGGATCTCTCAGTAACACGGTGTTTACATTATTTATCCATACACCCACAGCACGGATTTCCAAAAAACAGCTCTTGGGCTTTGTGTACTCTCTGTTTCCATTCTACTGTCATTACCTCTGCCACAAATACTTATATGATGGCCTGTACCGTCATACACAATTAATCTTCACAATCACACCAAAAACATAAGATTTGCACACAATTCAAGAAGCATTCACAGAATTTAATGTGCATCGACACTTTACGTATGTAGAATATTAAAAAAGGGTCTGTTCTTTGTGTTTTTTCCCCACCAATAATTTACAGTTTATTGAATAAACCCCAGTGTTGTAATTTTCAATATTTTTATCATGAAGCCAACAACCAATGATAAATTAGCTGTATATATATATATATATATATATATATATATATATACTATAGTCTTAATGTCCATCTAGAGGGAATAAACAATCCTTTCAGAAATGAGATTTAGATTTTTTGTGTGTCCGCTTAGTAAATTAACCAAGCAACATATATACAAATAATATCCCTGAGTGTAATTTCAACCATCTGGATACTGCTCGGTATCTTGTTATGTTGATATCCATAAAATACAAATAAAACATCTGTTAGTACAGAGTTTACTATCATTTATGTTCATATTTTACTAAGGCTTGTCTTCCTCATCTCTGTTCCTTCTGAAGGACCCAATACTAATGTGGCTGGTTCATCCCTAACAGTAGCACTTTTACCTTTTATGTAATAAAGCCCGTTTGAGCCGGGCTCTCCTATCTTCTTGTTTCTGCAAATGGACCAAAAACGATTCGGACACGTGTTTTGTTTCATTTTTGGTCTGTTCTTTTTGAACAATGAACTGCCCAGTCAGTTCAGACACAATTCGTAGGGCTTTTTATATTACGAAACCAAATTTGTTATTGCTCAACCTCATTCAATCTCATTCTCTTTGACACCTTCTCCCACTCTCTCATACTGTCATTCACACTCTTTTACACTCTCATTCACACTCTCTCATGCGCTCTCTGAAATTCTCCCTATGTTCTCTGCTTCCGTGTCACTGCCTCCTTGTACTGCAGCTCTTCTTCTCTTGCAACTTGCACTTGTTCTTCTTGTCTTTTCTTTCCTTGTGCTTTTTTTCTTTGTCCCCTTCTGAACCTGGCCTCCCAGTGATCTTCTGGAAAGAGGCTGTCCTGGTGGCTTCGCCAGATGGTGGAAGTACACCACCAGAGAGGCCAGAATAATACAGATAGATTTGTGGAGAAAGACAGGCGCATAAATACTTCTGTTTCTCAGCTAATCTGTCTTCATTATTCTGCCCCCCCCTGTGAATATCTGCAAAAGGGCAGAGCCTCTTGGTACATACCCTACCCTGATTGGACGAACAAGGGAGAGAGTGTGCCCAGATGCTCCGCCCTTTTGCGGAACTTCACCGGGAGACCAGAATAATAGTGAATAAAACGCTCACTTAAATCTCAGAAACCAAGAAAAAAGGTTAATATCTGCACCGAAATTGATTCACCTTGAAAAATATATTTTCTATACAGACAAATGCTCTGTACGGTTATTGACAACTTTGTGATTTGTCTGTTGCTTACTCGGCTATAAATATTTATATGATGAGGAAGTTTATAGAAATGTAGTCTCGCCCCATTGCAAGCTTGATGATTACGAGTAGCCTTGTATGTTATCATGAGCTGTTCTTTAGGCCAGCGATCATAATGGAGTATGCGTATTATGTTATAGTACAGCACAGCACCCAATATCTTCTTTACTCCATTAACTAGCAACGATATTTAACTTTTTTATCATTAGTAGTTTTGTATGAGTTATGTTATCATTATATTGTTCTTTTCTTGACATTAGCGCTCATACACCCAACATCCTATATGTTACTGTCTCAAACCATTGTTTGAGGAACATCTCTACAATCTAAAGATGGTAATAGTCACACCCATATAGTAAAATAGGGAAATGTAATATAAGTCTAAAATAAAGAGGTTACACAATCATGTTTCATTTGGTGTAATTACTAACATTTTAGGTGCATCATGTCTGGAAATCAACAATAGATCGAGTACTACAAAAGCATCCAGCTGAAGACAGGACCTCTTAGAACCAAAGATCTATTCTCACAATTATGTCTTTTTGGCCTCTGTTCAAACCTATTCCTGTCCTACTCGAAACCGTTACAGACGATCCCATAGGTGAAGACATGTTCTTTTAGTAATCAACAGGAAAGCATAAAGAAAAGAAAAAAATCTAACTTTGTCATCACTACTTAATCTTCTATAACTGACAACACATAAAACCATAGGGAGTAACTTCTAATTTGCCAAGAGACTAAAACCTCTATTACAAAGTCTTAAACATTGGAATGCTTCGTATCGATCTACTTTTTCTCTTCCTAATTTCGTCTGATTATTAGCAGATGGAAAATGAGTTGTGCATCGGAAACGAGAAAAATATGTTGAAGGCCGTTAGCAATAAAAGCAGAGATGATAACATTTGCTTGCACTTTGTTCAGTTTTTCTGTTTACCTTGTGGTTACAGACTATATGATGCCCAATATAGATTAGATAATATATCTAATTAGCCCAATCTCGTACAAATATACAATTCCATCACTGCACAAGAAATGCGATTTTTTTTTTGTTCTTTTGAAAATCATACCAAAGAGAGTTTTTTTTAGTGCTATTACTGGCAATTTTTGTATTTTAGAAATGAAAAAAGTAATAACTTTCCGCTTATGCCAGATTTTATATAAACTGGTCGATAATGTTTACAAGGATGTGTGAAATGACATGGAATATTTCGGAATTGGCTTGGTCAATTTATGAGTCATTAGTTACATTTATGGAACAAGCTGAAGATGTATTATTACATGGTTTTTTTTACACATAATACACGTATGACTTTTCAATATGTTTTGAAAAAAAAAAGGAATAATTCAAAAGTAATCTAGTTTTATTTGGAATTAAAAACCTCAGGCATTTTATAGGGCAACTTCCCTACCAGTTTGATCCAGTGAAAGGATGTGATGAAGGGATGATGAAGGTAGAGAAGAAGTAATAGGGTCCGGGGTTTTTTATCACGCTGACACACTAATGCCACCACCCAAATAATGAAAGGGAACCGCTGGCTCCTCCATATTTTTAGTTTGGATCTCATGGTCCTCTGGCTTGACATTTTATTTTATGATATATTTTTTATGATATATTTAAATATTTCTATTCTTAAAAGTTGTAGTTCGTGGCTTTTTTTTTCCTTCTCCCTGTTTCATTGGTTGTCTTCCTTACTCAAACACAGTAAAAAATAATTAATAATAATAACCCTTTATTAAACATACTATTATATTAATTATAAAATTTAAAAAATGAATTTCTTTAAAGGATAACTTTTTTGTTAAACATGGCTGGCTTTCTATAAGATCAAAAGAAACAGAAAGAACATTAAGAAAATTGTGAACATCTGTGTGAGGGATTGATAATTCCCAATATGCATTATTACATCACTTAGTTAAAAGCAACCCAAACAAAAGTATTTTTAGGTGTTGAAAACGGGGTAACGTCAAATCGCATCTCTCATCACAGAATGAGTAGTTCATTGCAGCTATGACATATCATCACTAAAGAGAGAATATTACCCGGAAGAAAAGAAGGACGCGCGTCACAAAACAGCAGCCCAAACACTAGAGGCAATTGGCCCAAATCTTAGTGGTTATCGAGTGACATGTTATGATATTCTACATTTTTGGTTAGCCTATAGGTGACTAGGTGGTCTTCGTGAAAGCAAGATACTTACATTTGAACCTGAGTCTCCAGGCGGAGCTCTGCTTCCCCGAGTCTCGGAATCAGGTTCTTCTTTCTCTTGGTGTCGCGCCACCCCCACCCCACCCCATGTTCTGCCTACTCCCCACCCACTCTCCTTGCAATCCACCCAGTTCCCTCCCATTAAAGGCTCTCTGGGAATACCACCACCCCATGTGTGGATTGCCTTGCCTATACGCAAAGCCATTGCTCCATACCGTGGGAATACACTCTGATCTAACAACCTCTAATCCAGTTCAAAAGCCTGAGCTGGCTATGCTACTTGGTGTGTGCATTGCCTTTTGTCATATGTTATATACTTGGCCATTGGATAATGAAATAGTTAGAATTTACAAGCAAGAAAGATCTAGATTGGAATAACCAGTTATCTATCTATCTATCTATCTATCTACCTATCTACCTATCTGCTGTCTATTTATTAAAATATTTATATATTTATAATAGAGGTTGTCCAAACCAACCCTGGGACTACTTTTTGGTGACAAATGTTTATATAACCCTTTGTATTTTTAGGAATAAAAACGAAAGAGCTAGTAAAGTTACTATTAATTAAAACCTGATGCATACTCTTGTTCATTGTGGTTACCGGTTTGTTGCTGCCGTCTTTCATGTTATTGATCTAACTGGTAAGTTATGCCAAATTCCTATTTTCATTGACCGTGTCTAAACACGGAACTAATTTCCCTACCTGAAAAAAATAAACAATCCACAGTCGGTAATATTACCTATAATTATTTATTTTATATATATATATATTCTAAAATGGTATGATCCATTTTAATCCACCCCGTAAGAATTTAAAACTAAACAATGTATAAGACTTTTGGGGGCTGATGGGGATTCCTATTTCTGATAAAACAAATTAAATGTTTATTTTTCAGACCACAATTCAGAAAATGGGTTTGGGAAGATTACCTGTGTTTTTCTAGAATGTTAGAAGCCAAAATATAACACAAGTCCTTTTTGTGTGAGGCTTGTTTTGCTAGGTTCATCAATAGAAAATGTGAAATTAGAATCGCTTTCAAAACCTTAGAGGTTTTTTGATTGGCTCTGTTTCCATATTTCATAAAAGGAAACCTTTAAGATATTTTTTTTTGCCAAAAAATGAAAACATATGTTGAAATAAAATGTATTTTTTATTCTGGTTTCTAACGCTTTATTAATAGCTAACACTGCAGTTAAATAACTAGAACTTTGGGGTAATTATTTTTTTTACTCTTGGCTTGGGAAATTTTCTGGGGGTATTATCCAAACTTTTTGTCATTTAAAAGTGTAAAAAAAAAGTCAATGTTGGTAAATTGACGGCACTATATATATGGAAGATAATAATAATAATAATAATAATAATAATAATATTTTCAAGACTCATTCTTCTTATAATTTAGAGGCTATTATAATTTGTTAATAACTAATCCATACCATGTGTTTAAATTATTATAATGCTATTAATCCTTATGCACATGTGATTGCAAATGGCTAATTATCTAAATCATTCGTTATGGATTTATTAATCCAGAATGGCAGATGCTGAAAAATGCGCCCCCTGGTTTGAGGGACACTAGAAAAATATATTAAATCATGTAATCATTTTCCGTCTGTTCTGTTATTGGCACTCGTGAAAACTCTAGATGGATATTAAAACGATTAAGAATTCTGATGTCAGAATAATTCCTTTTGCCCCTTGTTCTTGGAACGTATAAGATATGTATGAAGCGGATGAGCACAGACTCACGTTTACAAGGCTGTTGAAATGCTTCGCCGTGAAGGTACATTTCCAGGCCAGTCTTTAAATGCTATGAGACATTTATTGGCAAAGATTAATAGGAAGGAAACAGCGTGAGTTGCAGAGGTCATGAAGAAACACAATTACAACATGACAGGGCAATAAAAATACTTATGGAAGAAAGGAAACAGCCTTGAGCAACGAAATGGAGCCAATCATTGAATTGGTACCAAATTTTAAAATGCTGGGGTTAAGCCACTTCTTTCAGAAAAGATATATTGTGAGAACATTGTGAAACGAGGAACGTAAGTTAATAGCATGAAATGTATTTTCAGAAGAATATGCAGATAATATGTATATTTGGTTGTGCTGCAGACCCCAAATGTATTGCTTCTGATGACCTAGATTGGCCTTCTTGATGTTCAAATCGATATCCTACAATCCATGCCACGTCTTTTTATGTTCATAAAATCCGGGCTGGTGCAAGGATTTTTGCCACCCTAGGCAAAACATAATTTTGCTGCCCCCTGGCTCCACCCCCCAAGCCCCTCCCCATGCCAACCGCGCTCCCATAATGTCCTCCTAACTGGCTGACTCGCTCCCACTCCTCCCATCAAGTGACCGCAAGCCGCGCTTCGAATGAATGACCGCGGCCGGCGGTTCGCGACTGCAGGCTGCGCGGCTGCCGGCGCCACCTATAGGCAAAGTAGGCGCCCGCCTATATGCCATGCCTAGAACACCGCTTTTATGATGTATGTAAAGTCCCGAGGAATACACACGTATGTACAATATGCATGAGTAATTTAGACTTGAAGTTGCAGGAAATATGAACGCGGAATGTGCAACTTATTAATGGAAATCTAGTTTTAAAATGCAGAGAGCTATGGAAAATGCATTATACATGGAACTCTGTAATAATAATAATAATAATAATAATAATAATAGCTATTGAAGAACACCATCAGAATTTCCTTAGCTACCTGAGATACAATATAAGTGAGTAAATCTCCAGGCCACCAGGGCCACACACACAGAGACATTGATTTAGGTAAATTTGGAAATTAATTTAATCAGTTTCATCCATTTTTTTGATTGAGCGGCCATCGCTCGGGCCGGGATATCCTGTTTCGCTTGTGGCCCTGGAGGCCCGGAGTCCGACACCCCTGCGACGGAGGCTTCGGAAGATGGATGAACCAATTTGCCGTTCGCCATTGAGCTAACGTGAATACATAAATCCACAAATTCTACATTATGACTAAAAGAGATTGGAATTGTCGTTTATGCTGCATTTAAAGACGCAAGCGCTTTCGAAACATGAAAAATAGTTTTAGTTTTCTGTTATGATTCCTATTCCCCACGTAACATCAAAGGTGGCAAAACTGTCTGCAGCATCTGTGCGTGATCATGTATGTTAGAACGTCGAGGGCATGTGATTTATCTGTCAGCCTCAGAAGTCCTATTAATTTACAGTGGAAGGGAACTGATGATTTTTCCACTTAACAGACAGGGAATGACATCATCAAGAATGGCACAAAAAACACTTTATATTGAGTTCCTGTTGAAGTTCCATTACAAATATACTGGATTTTCTGTAAACTTTGCTCGCTTGCCTGGAGCAACCCTTCTGACTATCTATCTATATAGCTTACTGTGAGTTTTATGATACCACGCGGATAATAATGTACGGAATGGCGCTGTCATGAACATATGGAAACACACAGCTACATGAACAAATTGTCCGGAATGTTTAGAGTCTCTGGGATGAAAGCGGCCCCCTTTTCCCCTTAGTCGTTAAAACATTTAATAACTGAACCAATAATAGCTGCCATATTTACATTATAACTCTGAGGGTCCAGACACTTTCCGCTGCAGCTGGCCCAAACATGAATACAATATACACGTAACACGGGCCAAAACGCCATGAACAGAGTTAACAAATATCATCGCCCGTAGCTGAAAAATGTTTAGTTAGTTATGTTATTATAGGTTTTATTTATAGGTTTTATTCAGTTTTATATGCAAAATTGTCCAATCAGAAGGCTCACTTTCGGCATTCAAGCAGTCTAGAGAGCAGTCGGAATGTTCTGCTTGGATATCCCAACACTGGGTAGAGATGGAACGGAGAAAAAAAATGGCTGTAGTATTACTCCTACTTTCCGGAACATAGGATGTTTTATTATATTAAATTAGTTAAATCAATTGGTACAAATATTTCTTTTGGGAGGGTCCTTTTTAAAGTTACCTTGACTGAGATAGCTGCATTGGAGTTGTCTTTAGGTGAGATGGTCCTACGTCGTCTTCTATCCTTGGGGGTTATTGCCTGGCCCTTGTGACAGGAGGGCCTCATTGATGATTACTATATCATATTATTATATATATTATTATAAATATAATCATATATTATTACATATATTCAAGGGGTATGCATGATGAAACATAGAACCACTCGGCCCATCAGCTGTAAAGACTTTAGTCATTATACAGAGATCATTCTTTGCAGGATATTAAAAAAAAAACCCAAATCATTAGATTATGTTTGCTTCCAACACTAATAATATATATAATATAATATTTAAATAAAACGAATATGTCCTTGGAGATTACGATATAAGGTTATATCGTATAAAGCATACCATATAAATCGCATATATAGTGATTTGGGAATCCCATGGAGGGAAGACAATGATTTATTGGATATAATGTATCACTGTCATCAGCGAGGTCTAAAGGTTGACTTGCACCATCAATTTTCCTACCATAGGAATGTCCGTATTGTTAATCCAGATTAATATATATTGTCTAGGTGCTACTTTCAGCCATAGCTTGGATTTATAAAAAAAAGTATTTTTTTTAAAGCATTGTGGAATTTGATAATTTTTTTTCTTCAAATATTTATTCATATAAACATAAATATCACATTTGATAATTCTGAAGACACAGTGTTACATATATGTCACATTCTTTACTGTGAGCCAATATCTTTTTTTTCTGAAAATCCATCAAAGCTTGCCCGATATCTTTTGGTTAAAAAAGGAAACATTATGCATATTCTTATGTCAGGTATACATGGGGGAAGGGCGCTGTTCCCTTAAATCCATGACACATAGATAGCTGGAGAGAGTCCAATGAAGAATGAATGGCCTGAGATTCATTAAGTAACTGTGTACACAGAACAGCTGTTTACCAGTGTATTACACCCCAAGGAAAGATGCTAAAAGAGCTTTTTTCAGCCTAGTTTTGGAGGCGACGCAAAGGGCGATAGACAATACTAAGATTAGGCCAGTTTTTTTTTGTTTCGAGCCAGTGGCAGACTTCAAAGTTTTGGCCCAGAGCCCGGCGAGCAGATGTTTTTGGCTAGCTCTTCCTCAGCCATAGTAAATAAAGTGAAGGAATCCTGCAGATGGAATGGAATCTCCGCTGATTTAATATGTTTGTTCTTTCACCACTCGAGGAAGACGTCTTTCCCAAACGTAAGACAGTAATTAGATGCTCATGAAGAGACCACAAATGTACTCAGTGCTTTACAGTACGCAGGTGTTGGGCAAACTAGATGATCGGGATGATCATCTAGTTTTTTATATTCCGTGTGATAATATCCATGTGATATATATAACATCCATGTGATATATAATATCCATGTGATATATAATGATATCTATTTTACTGGGCTGCATTTCATTTTATGTTTTCTCTATTAATGCATTATAATTTTTTCTTGTCATTTTAGAAGGCAAAGGGTGCTGAATGCATATTTTGAATATATTCAATTTTTAGCTTTTTCTTTTTTGTTTAAGCCCCTTTTAAATAGAATCAACTTTGCACATACTACATACTACATACCAACATGCAACACCTACTCACTATATACAGTACTTACACGTACATACACACACACACACACGCTCTCCTTTCTTTCCTTCATACCACTAACCCCATGCTCACCTCTGACACTCACTCACACCATGTGCTGACACAAGCTCACGTTAACACCATACACTAACACACACACACACCACAGACACCAATTACTCATTCACACACTTATGCTAATACTAACCTACATACTCTAACACTGTAGACATACGCATCCATACATTTACGCTTTCCCCATCATCTATTCAGCTCACATACATAGAAAGACTAGAGGAGTAACTTTATGGGGAGGAATTATAATGAAAATCCATGAAAAAGTTTATTAAATTTTCTGATCTGCAACATTGTGCTCCCAAAGAAAATGGTTATACGTGTACCGCTCTGATTCAAACAAGATAAAAAGTGTTGAAAAGGAATTATTTCCAAACAAGATACACAATTTAAAAAAAAAGAGTCGTTAAAGGAGAAAAAATCTTTTTTTTTAAGTCTCTAATATCGGGTCATACCGAAAATCAGATGAGTTCTGGTAATTCTCATGGGGTTTTTTTTACATCTTAGAAGACACATGAAAGATGGAGGAGATGAAAGATATACTTGTTATCTGTAACTCGCATACAATCCCAGATCTCAAAAATGCAAAGAGAAATAAGGAGAAATTGCAGGATGTATTAACAGCAGATGATACATCATCCTTCTTTTCAACCGCTCTTTAATTTCCATCATAAGATCAAAGATACCTGGATGCCTTATGTCCTCCGGAATTCTTACAAAGTCCTCTTTTATTTAGTAACTTTTCAGCAAATTGTTAATACCGTCTTAAAGAATCAGATTGAATTTTTTTTTTGATGTAATAGAAATGCAGGAGGTTCAAGAAACGAACCGCAATGTTTCATTGGCAAACCGTTTTCTGGGGCCTTAGCTCTGCTTTCTTGTCAATGTTAGACTTTATTATTTGTAATGGCGAAGATTAAATATTCTACAAATATACTGTATATCTTCTTACGAGTGATATGTGGTTTCTTCCATTAACTAACTGGTGGATAATGTCTCAAAATACATAGAGTTATGTGAAATACAAGAAATAGATTAAATTACATAGAAAATATGTATTGTGTTTGGACTACATAACCATAAAACACAAGTAGCATTGTCCAGAGGCGTAGGATGGCAGGTCCACCAAACCAGGTCATCTTCTAGGGAGGTCAGACGCCAGCAGTTTCTCCACTCCAGGTGAATGGAGCTACAAGGAAGATCTCGGGTCACCTTAATGGGCAACTTACTTTATGAAGGACTGTGTCTAGAAGAGGCAGACTCCATAGCTTGCTTAATATGGTCTTAACATGGTCTTAATAGCACAACCACCAGGGTTCTACATCGCTGCCTAATCCACTACCAACCCCTTTTGATGAAGACTTTTGATTAAGACTGTAGAACACTCATACCCAGAACATTCATACCCTAGAAAAGATGGACATCAGACAGGGCCGGCCCAAGACATAGTGTCACCTGGGACGAAGTTTGAAATGCCACCCCCCTCCCTGCCAACATCAATGCTCATTATCTACCCCCCACCCCCTCCCTATTATCTACCCTTTCCACTACCCCTTTGTACTTCACTTACCTTCCAGCAGTCCTGCAGTGAGTCTCCCTGCTGTGCCGTGGTGTACGCTGCTTCACTGCTGAGCGCCGGAAATGACGTCATATTCCGGCGCTCAGCATTATAAGCTGGCACCGAGACCGAGCTAGAGGGCTCGCAGAGGAGAGGGGGGCGCTGAGTGGGTACCGACAACTTGATAAGCCCCTCTCTCTCCTCCGCTTTAAAAAAAAAAGGCACTTGGGGCGGCAAAGTGCCGCCTCTTTAAAAGTGCCGCCTGGGGAAATTGCCCCACTAGGGCCGGCCCTGGCATCAGAGAAGAAAACCAGGACTGCCTCTCCTAAATAAGAACATTTGGGGACTGTCATTCTTAATATATAGACACCGTTCCTGTTTCCCATAGCCATAATTCACTCAATTGATAATGCACTTTTTTCTTAGCTCAACAACAAAAACACACAGGTATCCTTATAAATCACAACGACTTGACCATATCATTTAGTGGAACAAGTAAAATTTTATTCTTTTGTATGTTCCTTATGCATTGATAATTTATTCTTGAATAATTAATTTTTTTGACACCATCTGCGATTCTGTCCTTTGTGGTATGTAGTTAAAATTTGGTAAAATGAGATCCATAGCCAATTAGAAATGATAAAAATAGGTTTTATGAATGTTTTTTTTTTCCTTTATAAATCAACAGGCTACATTAAATCGGTTTTATTGTGTGCCATCGTGTACCGCGGGAATTAAATGCGCAGTAAAGACCATGAAAAGCTTTGTCACAGCTGTTTGTGATTTTTCATTGTTTTTGTTAATGATTAAGATAATCGTAACTTGGCTCCGTCCATAAAATGTATTTCTATTGCGTATGAAAACCAATGATCTTCTTTCAAAAATATATTATTCACATGAATTATAATTACATAAAATTACTCCAAATTATCATCCCTATAGTAACTAATTGTACCAGGGATTTTATCTACACTTTGCAGGTGTAAATTCGGGCCAAAAATCATGTTTTTAAATAAAAAAGAAACCCTTAATATTCTCCATACAGCTGGAGAAATTTTTCTCTGCTTCAGAAATAGTCCCCAATAGGATTAATGTTCCTTAAGCCAAGTTTCAGTCACTTGTCTTTTTTTTTTATTCTTTCTTTATGTTTAGGAAATGCATTTATTATTAGAACATGCACAGCTGGCCTTGCAGGTGTTTCTAAAGACTTGGAATAACCTAAATATGGATTTTCTACAAATGATAAAAATTAAGTTGGCCTGTTTTGTTTCTGTCAATTGCGAGGATGAATATTGACGGGAGGGAAGATTTTTTTGAAAAAAAAAATAAATAAAAAAAAATAAAAGAAATGATAAACTGAAACATAGTCAAGAAAGTATGTAGACAACAATCTAGGACGATGGAGTGGGAAAAAATGGAAAGGGAGTAAAAAACATTTCATATCCCAACGCACAGAACCTAGCCAAGATGGGTCGCTGGCTGGATATATGGTAATGGAATTAATTAAATGGTCCATTAGAATTAGAGGCACCTAAGTTGGGTATCATGTGCAGCTGTCAGGTGGCTACTAACCTACAGAGCCAGACGATACATGGTTTTAGCACTTAATTTAACCGCCATGGAATGTTTCAGATTTCTATCTTTTGGTTTTTTTTAAGTTTTGAATAGTTATATAACACATAGTTTGGACAAGTTCGGGACAAAGTCTATCAATATAAGCATGACACAAAAGTTCTAGCTATCTGGAGAGGAGCCAGTAATACCTTAGCCAAAAAAAAGTGTTTCTCGTACGCTCTTTCAAAAACGTAAAGGAAATTAGTCACTAGTATCCATTTCTTAGTCATGAGTAAAGTATTTTTCTCAGTGGGGTTTTAAGATCCATATCTTATTAACCTGACAAAACCACTTTGCAGAAGACTGCCAGTAGAAAGCGCAGGGGACGCTGATTATGAAAACAGTAAGATTCTCCCAGGCTATGGTTAGGGTTCTGTTGGCGAGATTCGAAGTTGGAATAACTCCTTTGTCCTTTCCAAAGTCATTACAGTATACGTGCTCTGCTTTATTGGGTAACAAAGCGTTCGTATTAAACATCCTGCACCCTAAAAATAATTAGAGAAATATAACAAAAATAAATGAAAACTGGATAATAAGAATAATAAAAATATACTTCAAGTTTCTGCTTCCCTGTTTCCTGATCCGCCGTCCTTCTTAAATGCAGAAATGTTTCTGTGCCTTTAGAATATAAACTTCTGAGAACTTGAGATAAAGTTCTGGCAGACGTGTTGGGCGATTTAAACGTTATGGGCATTTTAACTGTTCCTGGCTTGTCCAAATATTATGACGTATTTTTGGTCCATACCCAGGACAGGCTACCTGGAGCTCTCTTCTATGGTAGTCTATGGAGAGCACGGAGTTTGACACTCATGAGGGCAGGGAGAGAAGGTCATGGGGAATGGTTAACTGTGTGAGGGATGTGGAAAGCCATAGATACCCATAGGTTGAGTGTAAGAGGGGAATTGGATGGGGATTGGGCTTTGCTGGACACCACTCCGCTGCCTCGGAGACCTGGGAAAGGGGGGCTTCTCCTGAAGACCCCTAGGTCAAACCTGGAGAGTTCCCAGGGGGCAACTCCATGTTAATGCCCATAATTGTGGAATGGGATGCCCAACAATCTCATGACCAAGTGTGATGGTCAGGTGTCCACATACTTCTAGTTATACAGTGTGCCTCAAATCATTTTATGTCCTTGGCTTTATAAATCTTGTTTATTAGTTGAATACATTTTTTCGCTCACAAAAAAAACAGTGACTCCTTAAATAATTTATTGTCGACTCCTAACACGCAAGCAAAGGAAAACAATGAATCCAGATTTTTTGTTTTTTCATTTACTGACATGATTTTTCATTTAATTTTTTTTTTGGAAAAGTAATAGTAAAGTAAAAGTATGTTTTTCTGTTTAACTATAAATGATGTGTTTTCTATTCCAAATGTTCTTTGGAGACGTACAAACGGGATCCAGTAAAAGTTATTAAAACTTAAAATTGCACCAAAATGAAGAAAGTAGGATTTTCATTAACTTTATTTTAAGTAGTACAGGAAAGACACTTCTTTGCTTTTTCATACACAAGTTCTATTCTTAATTCCATATTAACAGTATTTAAGAACTATATTATAATTATCTCCTCAATAAGTGATGCTCCAGGCAATAAGTGATGCCCCTGAAGTCAGGGTGAGTTCCCGAGAGAGAGGGAGCAAGCAAGTGAGGTAGATAGTGAGGGAATAATTATTATATAATTATATATGTATTTTAGAATGAGTATTAGTGTGTTACCATAAATGTGTATGTGCAAGTGTATGTGAGCATAAATGTGTATGTGTAGGTGTATGTGAGCATGAATGTGTATGTGCAAGTGTATGTGAGCATAAATGTGTATGTGTAGGTGTATGTGAGCATGAATGTGTATGTGTAAGTGTTTGTGTGCGTGTGCATGAATGGTTAAGTAAAAAAACAACACAATGAATGAAGCCCAATATGTTATAACTGATATAAACTAACACCTTGTAGCAAAATAGTGCTGCAAAAACCACAAAGGACAAACTCCCCAATTGTCCCAAAAGCAATAAAAATAAAATATCAAAAAAGTGTCTGCGCCCAGTACCCCCTGGGTAGTGTGAGATGTGCTTATACATGGGCATATCGTTGCCCTGTTCACTGTAAGAGTCTGTCTTATATTGCTAGTAACTTATAACATCATACATATGTGTGCCAGTGCGTACGGAGGGAAAGGGGCCGAAGGGGCCAATAAGATTTACTTGCCCCCTCCCCATGGGCCAGAAGGTGCCAGCCCAACCTTATATGCAATTTGTCTACGAACCTAAAATTTAATGCTAATGTATTTACATAAATTAGCCTACATCCAACAAATTAGTGATATATAATTTTTTGAGTACAAGTACACAGTTACTTTAGGGAATATTAGCCAGATGGCTAATAATAGCAATTACTATAATACAATATAATTGCAAATTGCTACGACCCTGGAATGGTCAACACTATGCATTTACGTCCAATCAACCTACAGAAAAATGGAATTATAGTATTAATTACCAATTGAATTAAATAAAGTTTAAGCGAGGTCAAGCAATCTTTACCTTTCTAATCTGTCAAGTAAGAGAGCAATTAGAATCCTGGGGCTCCCACGCCTGCTAATATTTGAGCAGCATTATTCTAAAAATGGGCAAATACCTCAATAAATATGAATCTGACACTTAAAATTATTAAGATTTTATTGAATGATCAGATATAATTTATTAACCCCTTAAGGACAATGGGCGGTCCCTAAACCCATTGAAAACAATGCATTTTGAGCCCATACATGTACAGGCTTTGTCCTTAAGGGGTTAATCATGCAGAATTACAAACCAGGGAAAAGAAAATTGACATGGAAAATATGAAATGACTCCCATAGCCATTACATGCAACATTTGTGATTTATTTTCTTCTTAGTCATAATTTGTGAAATATTCTCAGCGTTCTAAATCACCGCGATAGCCTGGGATGCCCTATATATTTTATGTATATTAAGTCTGCATTGCTTTTTACACATTTTAACATACCGGCAGCCCCAAGGCTAAGCAAGGTGCCTGCAATAAATTCAAAAGGATGAGAGCTTTTCAGTGAGTAGTGTGTTTTCTGAGGATTCAGAACTGGGCTACAATTGGGTTGACCCCAAGCAGGCTACACCGCCTACCTCCTTGACCTCTGTCATACCACGTTCAGGGATATGATGTCATACCTGACCGACTGCATTTGTGGCACATAGTAAGGTCACCATGGAGGCTATGCCGGTTAGGCGGAGAACTCCATAGTGTGCATGGGCTGGTTTCAAGGAAGATCTCTGATCTCCTCAACCGGGCCAAGTAGAAGTAGTGAAGTACAGAAGGCCAATAGGGTGTTCTGCACCCGTTCATACGGCAGCGAGGCTGCTGCCCCCCTGGAATTGGTCTAGTCTAGGTCTAGTCACCCTAGGAGAGAAAACACCACTCAAAGTCATACTCAGCTGCACGCTACTCTACCTAAGTCTTGGTCACCTCTTTTACTTCCTTAGACTTGGGACTTTTGGAATTTAGTTGATTTAGTTGGAGGTCATAAAGTGGTACAGCGACAGAATTCAATATTTGTTTTGAAAAAAAAGTCCAATAATAACAGAAATATTTCAATATATATTTTTTAAATTAGTGGGAAGCATGTTTATCTGCAACACTTTTTATCCCGAATAGCTTCTGCATTCGCAAAAATGTCGACTAGTGGAATAAAACCTATGTCCTCCAGACAGTTCAACCTCAGCCCTCATATTTGGCAGCGAGTTCTATGAATTTTTGAGATACAGACCCTCTTAAATCTCTTCTGTCTGAAATGAGGCATGAAACATTTTTTAACTGGTATATTATCTGGATCACACTCATTACTAGACTCCATCTTGTTTCCTAACAGCACATAATTCAAAACAATACTCCGCCAAGTGGAGGTCAATGAGTAGAGGTCATCGCAGTGCTAACCATACTAGCAGAGGCAAAATATTTGTGGGAGCTTTGAACAAGTCAGCCAGAATTATAACTGTGCACGGCGGAAAACAAATGAGTCTGAACACTACAGTTCATGTAGAACCATAAATTATCTTCATGGACCACCAACAAGCTTGTCCGATCTGAAATAGAACAGAGGGCTAATATACAAAGGAAACGACTGTTGGAGATTCGCTATCGTAGATTCATTTAGTTTAACGTAACAGATGGGGGCCTCGATGGGAATGTGGCGCGAACAGAAGACGGGTGAAATGGACATCATGTGGAATAAACAGGAGTTTCCGTCAGCAAAATATTCCAAAAAATATGAAAATTAGAACCTTCTCATTATCTTTCCTGAGGATAGAAGACATTCCTCCATGTCCCACAACAACCCAGTCACTGCACCCTGAAGTCACTGCACCTCTGTAGAAAGGCACACTGGCTGAACCAATATTAACCCCTTATTGTTTTCTATATTTTAATTTTCTGGTACTTCCCATTACCCCTATCAATGCTGGATAACGCTGTATGGTGCATTACTCAGCAATGTGGCATTTTCTCACTGATTGTTTTATTTGTTAACGTTTATGTCATGCTTGTTTTATTAGATTTTCTCATTTTTGCTCCACTAACCCCTACCCTGCCCTCTTTCTGCCCCATGTATGGTCTAGGATACAAGCCCCCCCACAATCTTGCAATGGGGAGATTCCGAACAATGCAGTCTAAACGACTGCCTAGGGTCAGAAAAAGCAAGGGATGGCTACACCTATTTTACCTATATTTTTATATCCAAATATTATATGTAGCCACCCGTTACCATTGTGTTGCGGTTGCTTGTTATACAATATACTGTATCTGGGTATGTTGTAACTTGATAAATAAGCGAAAAAATAAGTAATGCTTTTGCTCAAATATCTGGCACAGACAGCGATCAAAAATATATACTATTAAACCATTTAATTTTCTTAATAAATCTCTTGTATTACATAAATAAAAAAGCCACAAGATTCTGGGGCATTGTAGGAAAAAAACCACATAACCACAGATATTCAGAAATAATCTTACTTTGACTTCTGTCTTAAGTGAAGCCATACATACACAAGGCATACATTCCAACAGTCCTGATTTTCATGGGACAGTCCTGATTTTCGAGGGCATGTAACCTTAGTTGAATCTGATCAGTCGAGGTTAGCCTTACCTCTATTGAGCACCCTACTGACCACCGAATGTTGCCAGCCCTCCTGAGGTACATCAATTTACATGCCAAAAAGTGATTATATCACAATTAAGAACACGGCTATCTCTTCTCCTAACCAGACCCAATGTCTTGGGGTCATCTTTGATTTCATCATATGTCACATTTCAATCCATCGCCAGTTCCTGCTGCTTGCACCTGCTTGCTGCTTGCACCTAAAAATCATCAGGCAATTCCTCACCCAGGAAGCCTCAAAGACCCTGGTTCATTCCCTTATAATCTCCCACCTTGACTATTGCAGTAATCTTCTGGTTGGTATTCCTCTGTCTCGATTCACTCTTCTGCAATCTGCTAGTTTTATATTCCTTCTTCTCCTTCCATACTCTGTGAAGCCCTCCACTGGTCCTCTTTTGCAGCAAAAATTGCATTTAAAATCCTTATACTAATATAAGGCCCTCCACTGGAGCAGCAGGAGGGGAGGAAAAACAGTTGGCTGTTTAGAGTAGAAAAACTATTTTAACTAGAAAAAACACCTGTTAGTCAAGGGAGTGCAGAAAAAGAGCTTTCATTAAATTCTGTACACCGCTTGCTGTCAGAGTGGTTTGGTCTGCTCTCTTCCTCTCGCTCTAGATGGTCTCTTCCCTGTCACCCTGGCAGCTGCTCCTTCACAGGCACAGAGTCCCTGCCTGAGCAGAGACAGTTTGCATGCGCAGATACAAGGTCGTTTATTTCAAACATGTATTGCAGCAGAGACTAGTTAACACTCCAGCTGTTGAGACACAACTCTCAGACAGTCTGGTATGTCAAACACCATGGGGAAGTGAGTGCTCAACAACTGGAGTGCCACAGGTTAGCTACAACTGCTGCAAAACTACCTTGTGTCCTATTTTTGGGGTTTTGGTGGCCTATACTACACAATAACATTTTCATTGTTGGCTGCAGCTCCCATTATCTACAGTTATTCATTACTGGCTGAGCATCATAGGAATTGTAGACTGGGGTAGTTGTGTGTAATCTTTACCACCCCAGCTATTGTTAACTAAAGTTCTCTTGCTGTGCAGGTATATGCTGGTCTGTAGCAACTACTGCAATAATCATATCATTTTTCCTATTAATGGGTAACTAACATATGCCTGCCACCAGGAAACCCCTCTCCTGAGCCAACAAAGGCAGGCAATAGAGAGGAGGTAAGGAGGTATTGGAGTGGAAGAGGAAAAGGAAGGGGAGGTTATTTGCCTCCCCTTAAAAAAATTCAGCTGACACCCATGCGCCATGATGCTGCTCCCCCATACATTTCTGCCCTCATAACAAATTCTCCACTATTTACATTCTTCCCGCTGGCTAAGGCTTTCCTTCTCGTTTGTCACCTGTTGCTTTTCCAGCTTACAAGACTTCACTCGAGCCCCGTAACGCTGAAACTCACTTCCACCAAACCTCCAGCTTTCACCCCCCCACACTCAAGACTTAAGGAAAAACCTCAGAACCCACTTCTTCAGAGAAGATTATTAGCATGTATCACTTATCTGTCACTAATGCAACCTCCACACCCATCTATGGCACCACCTCACCCCTTTCTCCATACCTTATGATTCTTCATGCCATCTGGATTGTAAGCTTATGTGCAGGGCCCTCTTTACCGAATGTATCGGTTCGTCTTAGTGTGTTAATTCTAGTTGTGCAAGACCCCTTGAATATCATATATTGTTGAAATTGTTGGCGCTTTAAAAAAAATAACTTTCATACTCAGATATGGAGCAAGCATATGCTAGGATGGGAACATCTATCAGGTCTTTTAACTCCTAGTCTTGCTGTATTTTCCTTTTTCCTAAATCTTCCTAAATCTTTCATAATATCTAGGTAATCCTAGTATCTAGGTGGAGACTATATGTAATAAAGGATATAATTGTGCATTTTCTTTGACTTTCTGCATTTTACTATACTGTTACCTCGTGTGCTGATGGCGTAACTAGTTCATATTGGAAAGTTCTGATTCAGCTTTTGTTGATGATCCTAAAACCGGAATTTGGGTCCCTTGGTGCATGATCCCAACAAAAATCCAGTGTGATTCCCGCTTCTAAGTCAAAGCCTCCCAAATTCCTTTTTTAGAAGTCATAACCGATTTTACTTGGTACAAAGTGGAACTTCTTGTGCCCTTTTACCGGGGGGTTACTACTTGACATTTATTCATCCTTTTGAAGCACCTGCTATCAAATGCATCAAATCTTTGCTTGCTTGACACTCCTGGTCTTTTTGCTGTAACAAGCAAAGTTGATACCGCGCAGCTGTTCCACGTTTTGTTTTGCCGACACTCCCTCACGGCAACTTTTGCCCTTGAAGTAATGCCGTCGATGTTAGAATCGTGTTTGCCTCTGCTAATAATGGAGATAAAGACAAACTCTTTGAAAATAAGCCTCAAAGGCATAAAGGCATAAAGGCATTTGTAACATTCAACCGTATAAATATTTTTTAGAATGGAACTCCGCAGATCGTAATGTAACATGGAAGAATATGGCTCCGCTTGAAAGCTGCAGTGATGGGCACGGTATCACATGTTATTGGCATTCCTTCCAACCCTCTGATCTTTGAATCTCTGATCTGCCTTGGCCCTTTGTTGGCTGTTCTGCATTCCACCATTGACAAGAAGAAAAAAAAAAAACACTCTAGCGTATTTTAAGCCGATGGTCAAATAGCAACACAGCGGTTCATCACTCAGTCGGTTTAATAACAGGACTAAGCTCCATACCCACTCATTTATATCTAATAACGATAATAAAAAAAGAAACTTCTAACCCAACCATTTTCTCAAACCGCAACGCTGTTTTCGCATCGTCAAAGAAAGTATGGCCTTTTCTGCTATATTTTTTTCTATTAGAAGTAAAATACTGAATTAAATGGGGATTAAATTAAAAACTAGCAGAGATACTCCAGCAGACAATTTTTTTTTAATTATTAATTATTATTGTTATTATTTTTATTATTATTTTGCTTTAATTTGTCACAAAATAACTGTTGGAGCTTATTGTTTCCTTAATTATTTTGGGAAATTTAGTATCTAATTAAAGGGTCTCTATGATTACCCCCTCTTCCAATGAACCCACTAAAGCAGTAATAGGAGGAGGTAATTTGGCACTGATTATCCCACCATAGGTGAACACTACATCAAGTTTGGGGTCACTTAAAAATGTCCTTGTATTTGAAAGAAAAGCAAATGTTGTCCATTAAAATAACATGAAATGGATCGGAATACAGCAAAGACGGTGTGTGTTACTGTTGTAAATGACTATTGTAGCCAAAATGCCTGCTTTTTAATGGAAAATGTTAATTGAGTACAGATACCCTTTATCGCTCCCATCACTCCTGTGTTCCCAGCTAATTCAAGTTTAAGTTAAAAGGGCTAATTGATGGTTAGAAACCCCTTTTTGTAATTATGTCACAGCTGGAAATGTACTTGTTTTCCATGAAAGCAGCTGAGTGACCCCCAAACTGTAAAACGGTTGTATATATCTCTGCTTGACTTTCATTACATTCTAGTTCCAATTCATCTATGTAAAAAAAAGAATGTTACCAAAGAAGAAGTTAAGAACAATAAGTTTAGAATGTACATGGATGAAAATACATCTCCTAACTAAGAGCTGAGAAGCAGGTCCTTACTCACCTTCTATAAAAAAGTCAGGAAAAGATCTTTAAAGTATATCTCTCACTTACTGACTGCTAGTAAGATTACACCGGATGACATTAGATGTTCACTTATTTTTATCAGCCTTTTACCACCATGTTTTTCCTTGCCATGGACTTCTTCTCGGATATCTTAGTACTTTAAAGTCTGAATTCCGTCTTTCATTACGACTGTTTGCGTGACGCTGATTAATATAAATCTTCCTTGATCTATTCCTACTCATTAAACATGATTTATGCTTTAACTTGTCTTGTGTAGAATAGGATTTTAGTTTGAATCTCTTTAAGCTAAGGTTGGCCGGATCCATCAGGATGTATCTATTCCGAGTTTAATCACGAAGGTCTGATCCTCATGTTGATACTTTTTTCTTCTGGATCATGCGGTGGATCCCTGGTTGTCCAACGCTAAGTGTCCAGGAATACTTGGAGGGCTCAGCTTCTGTATGAAGTCTGTCTGTACATCTGGGAAGGAATACTGCTCCACTCGAAGAGAATAGAGTAGGAACTCAACTTTGGCATCACCACCAAGTGTATTTTCCCCCATCTTTGAGACTTTAGCTACAAATCACCCTCACCCAAGAACATCTGTTTTATTCCTCCTCAAGATAATTAGCTTACAAGAATGTGGCCCTCTACTCCTTCTGTACAAGTGTGTCTCTTTTGATGGTCTCTAATGATGATGCAAGCGGACAAGAAACCACCCGCTTATTTGACCTGCACTTATTTTTATTTATAAACTCAGGAAATCATTATAAATTGGTTAATAGATTCTTTTTTTGGTGAATTTACCGGTATAGAAGCATAAGAACTATAGAGCTGTTTTTACAGTAAGTTCTCTATAGATTGACCCCAGAAAAGGGAGTCATTTTGGTCCCTCGCCAAAGTCATGTCACTAAGACTAAAGAGCCAAATTGACAATGAACATATACATGATTTAAATCATGCTTTTACTTAGAGTGATGTAACAAAATACCTCACTGGCGGAACTATCAGCGTTTCTTTCTCAGGAAAAGGACTGTTTGATATATACTTTAAACATTAGCATGAAACTCAATATTTCTGCTCTGGAATTTTAATTACAGCCTTCCATTTTTTTTTTAAAAGCTTCCAAGTATTTGGAAGATCACAGTTTCTTGAAATTGAACAACTCATATAAATGTGCTATTTCCGGTATTTCTCATTTTTAATTTCTGACCTGCGAGGTACAGGGTATCCAAATCGTGATCCGTGATCGTTTCCACATTTCATTAAATAATATGCAGACCCCAACATACTAACCATCTAAAAATTAGACTATTTCCTACATGCTCCTCCCCGCTTGCACGTATTAGTATTTCTTAAAAACAAAATGTATTATTATTTTAAGGTTTTCTATTATTAGCTGCTGCGTACCACGTTAACCCCGTATTAACCCCCTGGAAAAAAAAAACGAACAGGAAGAATGTACACGAATATTCAGCCAAACCGAACACAGGAATCGGCGAATATTCGCGAAATACAAAGATTTATTTCCTCACGAAGACGAACAGTTGGGTGGCCCCCAAGTCTAATAATAACAGCCCCCTCCCAAACTTTTTTTTATATATATATTTTTCCCCTTACCTCTTTCAACCTAAAACATTGGCTCTCTCACCCACTCGTACCAACACATCACCATATCCCTTAACCCTCCTCCTTACTTTTCCTCCCTTAACCTGTTGTTACCTTCTCCTTCGCATCTTTCCCCTCCCCCATTTAATGGTTTCACCGTAACTGTTGTCATAATATAATTTATTGCCCTATTCAAATGTGAATCTACATTTAATGTGATTTTCAGTTTCCCTTACTTTAATGGCAACTTCACTAATGACATCATCAAAAAGAGAATGTTTTAGTAAGTTAAGTGGACTTGATACAGGAATAATCAACACTCTGTCATTTCGTCTGTCGTCTTACTTTACGTGTCTATCCAATGACCTGTATCACAATCTCCAGAACACGGGTCTCTTCTATGTTTGAAAATTCGTAAAGGACTCGGCTCATCTCACCCAACCAGATGCCTTACATGCATTAACAAGTCAACGAGTTTCTGCGTCTTTTATTCTCTTGTTCATATATTCTTCCAAGGTAAGCAATATCAAATGTCTCACCTTTCTATTTGCATGGACCTGACAAAACTTGTTTCCTTCTTAGCTATAGTCTGTTGATACCTTTAAAGAACCTATGAGGTATAGGCGATGACAGAAGAGCTTATGTAGTTCATTAATAAGTAGACTTGAAAAACCTCCAGATTTCACATGGAGATTCCAGAAATCACAGCTGATTTCTGGGACTCCAGGTATGGATCTAATCTGCTGGAAAGGGAAGTCGTTCTTGACCGTGTCTTCCTCATGCTTACAAACCACCCATGGAGGTATCCCTATCCCAATCAGTGGCTTTGTGAAGGGGTGGTTCTTGTGGTGAAAGGGGGGTGCTAGCCACCTATATGAGCAGGGCTGGTCAGAAATGTGGACCACTTACAACTTAAATCTGCATGGGGCATGAGGGGACAGGCCGCGGGCAGGCTTAACCGGCACTACCCATCACCGGGAGATTCACCACCATGACCAGAAGAGCCCTTAGAAGCTCCCATGAATGGTTATTATGACCAGGGCCGTCATTAGAAATCTTGGGGCCCAGAACATGCTTAACACCTATATAAAAATTACATTTTGTAACAATTTAACACATTTTGGGTTTTTTTCTCTTTATTTGATAGTAATTGTTACAAATGTTTAAAAATGTGAGAATTATACTCATGAAATAATGCAAATTAAATATTCAAAATAAAAATTTTAGAATGTACTTTTTAACCATGTAATGTTTGTATTATTATTATTATTCTTCATTGATTTAGATAGCAAAATCATATTCCACAGTGCTGTACAATGGGTAGGTGACCGGTCATTGGGTTTATTCTGCCTGTAACATTGCCAGATAAAATATCTTTTTACACAATTGTTTTGAATAATGGAGGAGGCAGGGTATGTTGGTCAAATGTCTGCGGCAGAGAAAAAAATCTGGATAAATCACCATTTAAACCAACAGAATGTTCTTGATGTTTGCCCCAAATGTGACTGATAAATAGTCCTAAAATGTCTATTTTAACATTGAGAAAACAGTTGGTTTCTCAATGAACACAATTTTTACTATATTTTTAATACTATAACAATATCAGTGATAGACATTTTTTATTATTTAGTATAATAAGTGCAGGTGTGAGGGGTGTGCATAAAAATGGTGCAGGTGCGAGGGGATGATTTAAGGAGCGTATATATATATATATATATATTATATATATACAGTATATCAGATCTGCTTTATATATGGGTCTTGGTGTCGGTATGGTCTTGATGCAGTTAGCAAAATAAGTGTATGGTATAAAAACAACAATATATCTGAGAAAAATTAATATGTTTACTGTTTGGCATTTGGCGAATTTATCACAAGGTCATTGTTTTAAATTATACTGTTTATAAACTTTTATTTTGAAAATTATATTGGGTACAAATTGATTGTCTATCATTTTCTCCAAATTCATTTTTAAAAAAATATTTGTTAAGGTTTGTTTCTGTATCCGTCAGCTGCAATGTCTTAAAATAGCTTTTAAATTATTCAGAAAAATTTCACAAAATAAACGTGGGAAAAAAAAAAAAATCACAAGTGTAAAACGTATTTCCAATGCTTTTATGAGATTAACTATGATTATGTTGTTAATGGGATTTAAAAAATGAATAAAAAAGGAAAAGTTATAGGAAAAAAATACATTATTGTTTGATTCAAAACATAATCTGTCCAATCTGTCCAATAGAGGTGACAGATACTAATAAAGTAATACACTTATATATATATACACACGGTAGTCAAAGGGTTATTCTCGCCGTTACAAATCTATCTACTTGGTGTAACTTCTCGTTTAATTAAGATTTTCAGTTGTCCATCTGCTAAAAGTAATGAAAGAGAGAAAAATTAATCCTGCTGTTCCAATACTCATTCAATTTATACTTTTATTATTTTTTTTTGTGCGAAAGCAGGAAGCTGTTCTGGAGACAATGTAAAAAAATATATCTACACTTGCTCATAAAAAAAATTAAAAAAAAAGTTGTTATGTCTCATGAATATGTGCTGTTTTATTTAAATCTCTCACTTAAAAAAATAAAATAAAAATATATATTATATATATATATTTAATTCCATATGCTTCTTCAGATTTGTATTCTATACTTTGTTGTTTGCATAGTATATTTTTTATGTATACTTTTGCTTTAAGTTCTTGTCTTATTTTTTTAAAGACCAAAAACTTTTAGCGTGAGGTTTTTTAGCATGTACAAAATACAGATCCATTGAAGTTCTATCCATTGAATGACATATCGAGTGTTTTCATTATGGTATTCTTGTTATTTCAATACATTTTTTTATTTTTTTGCGTTTGGAGGCAGCTATAATTCATAGTTACTGCTCAAAAATCTCAAAAGCAATTGTTTCTTCCAGTTCCCTAAATGTATAACGTGATGTTCGGTATATTGTAGGCTGTATAAATTTATGGAAATGTTTACCTAAATATTTGGACTTGTCAAAAACTATTTGAAATACAGAAGTATAGCAACAATTTCCCTTTCAATATTTTCTCTGGAAAACTTCACCGTAGATCAAGCGTGACCGAGGACTCTATATAGTTTTGTATCATTGCTTTGTTTTGCCAACAATGGTATTATTCAATCAAGTCACAGAATCTGGTTCATTATTATATAATTGTTAGGAATTTCAACATTTTTTTATTTAAATAAGGTCTGGATAATATCCCAACATGGCTGGAAAGTTTCTGTTTCCATGAGCAAACAGCTGTGATTGGATAATGGAAGAAAACAATGGTCGAAGTATCTGGCAGTGCTCCGACGCAAGCATTTTTAAAAACTTTTTGGCATGTATGATACTTTGAGTATTTTTTTTTCTTCTTTTTTTTTTTTAAAGTTGTGTTTTAACATTTAGTTATTCAATATGAAGTAGACGGTTATCCTATAGCAACGAAATTTATTATGTGTGTGGATTACCTCTGGCACGGTGGAATATGGAGGATGAAAGTCCAGCTCCTAAGTCTTCATGAGCAGATGTTTTTGAGTGACTTAGCTATTTATTTAGCTATAGGGAACCTGAGACTTTTTAGTGTATCCAACATACCTCATAATGGTGTACAAGAACAATAGCCCCATGTAATTTATATTGGTCCAATTGGCAACAATGTCAACAAGTTAATCCCTTCTTATTATTGGTATTTTGGAAACAAGCAAAAACAAGGTTCCTCAATGCACAATTTGAGATAAACCAGAGCAATTATGATAACATATGGATTTTATATATGTTGTTCATGGTGGTGTCCATGAACTAGACTACATGGTAACACCTTACGAGGGTGAAAATAAACATGTCCTGTCAGTCTTCATGGTAGAGCTTGCTTGGAATCTGTAGTGGCCTCACCCCAAGCGGACTCTTTATAAGTAGGCAGATAAGAGTTACACTGGAGTTATAATGGAGTATCCAGACATCCATCCCTGGTCTTCATGCTTTCATCCAGCTACTCACCTGACAATCATTAATGTCCACCATACCGCCTTCTCTGACAGGTATGATTATCTCATTGCATCTGATCCATTCCTGAACCCCTCATCTGCTGCTGTAACCCCTTGTTTTCACTTGGCCGAACTCTATTCTGCCTGCCTCCATACTCTGTTGATTTCATAGAGTTAAGTTTGGTGCCCTCTTGTCTGACTTAATTACAAGTGTTAAGACAGGGCGTGAAACATCTGCATCCTATGTGCAATCACCGTATCTGACCGCGAGGCTTCCCTATAAAATCTTGGGCCTTACTTGGAAACGAGCTTTCTTGGCGATGTAGCTGCAGTGACCTCATTCCAAGTTGACTCTTTATAATTGGACAGATAAGAGTTACAATGGAGTGGAATTCTGTGGAATTCCCTTTCAATTTATGTTAGACTTTCTCCCTCATATACAACCCTCCTTTTTTAGAGAAGTGTGCCAACTTTCCTCCTAACAATTTCAGCCATCATCCTAATCAAGACAACTGAACAATCAACAACCTCTCCAGATCATCCGCACCCCATCAACTCATCCCCATCTAAGCCGTCCTCTACTGCCGTTTTACTTACCCCTCAACCACCGACTAGATTGTAAGCTCCAAGAGCAGGTCCCTCTTCTCCTTTTGTACCAGTCTTTAAATTATTCCACTGATTGTAACAGTGCTATGGAATCTGCTGGCGCTATATAAATAAATGTAATGTACTGTGATATATAGTTTATAGTGTTGAGCATTAATATTGTTCAAGCACAGCACAAACTTGGAGTAAGTTTTTCTTTTCCCCTGTAGGTTTCTTGGTAACACTTAGCATTTACCCTCCATGGTGATCATGTCCCCAGGATACATTAAGAGATAACTTATTACATGACATGGGTTTTTATGTCAATATATTGTGCCGAGAGTGGTCCAAGCAATTGGTCTAAAGAGATTGTTGTCATATATACCCTATATAGCGACCCCTATATATTATACTATATATATATCTTATATAAGCTACATCCTAAAAAAATAATAATATCATTGGGGAAAAGTTTTTCTACATTCCAGCCCCCATCCACAGCTATAACCGCATGGCTATTGAGTTTTGTGCCTCCATGAAATGTAACAAATATCATGTTATGCACCAATATGATTTTCCTGTGTAGCAAATTAAGGAAGTCATTTCTTTCATGTGGCAGCCAAATATACAAACATAACCAAAGATAGAATTTGCTTCATTCAACACAAGGTCGCGGCACAGATATTTTACTGCACCTGGTCCGTGGTTCAGTAAAATGATTCCTTACTGCGTTATGCGCAGCAAATCTGGTTCCCAAAAACATTGATTAAAAAAATCCGAGTTTATAAAGAGTCGCTTACGTATCATGTGCCGTCTTCAAAGGTGCTTTAAATAAATTTAAAGAACGATCAAATGAAAATGAAACAGACCATTTACTCCTTGTGATTAACCGTGACATCGATTTTCAGATCATTTCCTCCAGATAATACTCCTGTATGGTCTAGAATACTATGAATTGGGGAATTGTCTCTTTTCTTTGAATACTGTAAATAGATGGCATGGTTCTTATTGACAACGGATAAGCCTAGATAGATAATTAGAGCGGAAAAGAGAGAAGAAGGGATAAGGAGAAGGAAAGAATATATAGGAACATATTCATTGATGACCCTAATTATAAATATATTGTGACTGTATTCTTGTAATTGCAATATTAATATAATAGATAATATAATCTATTTATCAAAAGATTGGGTGCCTAGATCACACTATATAGAAATATACACATATATTTAATGGTTGAAATCCACCCCCTGAGAAAGTTTGGGTATCACCCACACATAGTGCTTCACACAACAGTCCTTTTTATTTCTTAAATAATTAATTTGCTTGAATAATTAATTTGCTGCCATGGAAAACAGCCAGGAAATAAAATATGCTAAATATGAATACATTTTGCTTGGATCCTCGTGTATTTTGTACAGTTGAATTATATAGTCCTAGTTGCAAAATCTGATTCCTTTTGGGATGTCAAATTGTGCGAAATGTTCCGCGGGTAATGTTACATCGTTTCTTTTGCAAATTTGTTGAACACTTAAGTTCCTCGTTTAATACAAGATCTTCATGGCGTCGCATTCGAATCGAGACGTCTTAATCCTTAGGGGCCTTTCTGTAATGTAATACGCTATTTGTTTGATAGAATTGTAAGAAAAATATTGAAATGGGCAAGTAAATACATACTTAAAGCAGACATTAAATGTATCAACTATCCCCATATCAAATAATTTCCGTAAAACTTCTAAAAATGTAAAGCTTTGTTTTAACAGCCGATAGCGTATGTATTATGATGAATAACTAAACCAATCTCAGCTTGCCTACCTGGGAACTGTTTGGGTCTCTGGGCCAGTCTCAGCATTTGGCCAGGCCATTCCTGCCCCTTCGCCTTCTACTAGGGGCCATTTTAAGATGATCTGGAGCTAGTCCCATCACTATGCACGGCTAGTCGGACCCCCCCGGTGCCTCTCATGTGGTTTGCCCTCAAGCCCCCCATAAAGCCACTACCCTATCTGCCATTCTGTATCCCTTACTTCCAAAACCCTCATCACCCTTCCATTCTCACCAACTCCAACTCAATATTTCAAACCATACACTCACTTAGGTCTTATGTCCAATTTAGGCTACCATAACCATATAGATTAGAATATTTTTCCGTGATGTTATTGCCCACACATTTACCCGTACAGCTTAACAGCGCACAGGGCTGACCCTTGCTTGCGTTTTTTTTATGCGTACTTTTATTGACGTCACTCGGTACCGGTACATTCCACTCCACAAGTAACGGAGATCCACAGATCTGGTGTCTCTGGGAAATGTGTTACTTAATTGGGCTCAAGTTACACAGCTTGAGAACGTCCCTTTCCAAAAATAAACATTCATTGAAAATCAACATATCACATCATATATCATATCAAAAAAACACGATTTAATTATTAATGACATATGAATATTAAACTTTTTTTTATTGTGCATGAAATTGTATTTATTGTGTTCCAAACGCATGTTGGAATGTTTATGGAGTGCTCTCCAGCGCTGTTTAAAGTAAATTAACCCCTTAAGGACAATGGGCGGTCCCTAAACCCATTGAAAACAATGCATTTTGAGCCTGTACATGTACAGGCTTTGTCATTAAGGGGTTAAATAAAGAACTGGAAAGAGAGAAAACACAGACAAAAACACAGACACGCCGTACACAGCCTCAACAGGACTAATAACTAATACCCTTACTACCTTTTTTTTCTCTGTTACCAAAAATTTTACTTTTTTCTTTCTTTTCTATCATGTTTTTTTTTTCAAAAATAAAAATTAGGTAACTCCTGAAACTTACCATCAAAAATCATACATGAAATACATCTTCTTCAAACATGACGAGCATTCTAGACATAGTCACGTAACGTCTCCAAGCTGTGGGATAGTGAATACGCTTACACGTTACAAACCAAATGTACATTCGAAAAGGTGCATTCGGGTTTTGACATGATTGGAACAAAGACAACTTGTTTTAATCGGTATAATATTATTAGTCGGGGCAAATCATTTGAGGTAATAGAACAGGAAAGTTCATAATACAGCTGTGTTGTGTACGTCTGAACTTTACACTTAATATCAACCCTTGTGTCTGCAATAATATTATTACCTTTCAAATAATCACAGAAAATAATTAAAATTATTTAATGTGCTGTCTCTAAAAATATAAATTTATAATAATACTACAGTGCTACTAGTAATAATTGTCTACAGAAAAAAATATAAAATTTCATGTATTTGACCCTACCAAAGAAAACACATTTTGGTTTTTAATTGGGTAAATATTTGTAAATATCCACACAATATTTTGCCTTAATATTGATAATACGTAACACAGAAAAAAGATATGTTTTACATTTAATATTGATTTTTACTTCAATAAAATAATTCCATTATATTTGTATAATAATGTAAAAATAAAGAAGAGGTATATATATAAATACTTCAATATACTCTTGGGATCTCTGGATTTATTCATCAATTTTTCTTAGTTTAAAAGATAGAGAATGTATTTTTTATTTTAAATATTTATGGTCAGTTTTGAAAATTAATTTTGTCTTTATATAACTTCGCATGTACGTAACCTCCAAGAAAATTATCATCAACAAATACATTATAACAGATATACAGTATTTTGTCTCTTCTCCGCTGGTTCTCTATATTTAACAAAAGTCCAGTTAAATCTAGTTTATTCATTTAAAATAAATGTGTCAAATATGGCCCTCTCATCTGTTAATATAAAATGTGCAACTTGCCTGATACCATGAGAATCTATTTTATCCAAGTTTATTTTATGAACCTGGACATACTCAGATACATTTTAATTTCCCCCCAGATAATTTTTATGAAGCTCACCAGCGTCTGCTTCTACGTGACGTGGCAATGCAATATTCCCTTAAACAATTATGAAAGAAGCGAAATTTGGTATGATGGAATAACTATTTTTGAGAAGTGCGGATGTATTTAACATCACTAATAATGTTACATTCAGTATGTCTGCTATATTATTATTATTTTATTTATATAGCGCTTCTTACAATACATATATTCAAGGGGTCTGACAAGATGAGAACTGACCGACTAACACAAACCGATATAATACCAGAAATTATATAAAACAGTATAGCAATATTTCTAGCAAGTCAAAAGCAAAACTTTAGTAAAGGGTTATAAGGAGTTAAATTTATAACTGAAAGTTGAAAAAGTATTATTACACAGACCACTGCGATATTAATTTTGTATTTATAACACTGTATTAACATGGCTGCTATTAATTATCCATTCCTTTCTATAAATACACATATAATGCATTTATGAAAAATGAAACATCGTTTTTACGTGGCACTATTCTACTTAGATGTATTTATTTCCCCCTTCTCAATGGTATACACGTGATGATTTTGTTTCGTATCCTTTAACACATTTTTACAGTGCTTGTTGTATCAGGAATTAACCGCTTACAATTAATTATATCATAGATTAGGTTATTATTGCTTTTTATGGACTACTGTCGCCGATCAAGTGTTTAGATTTTGTAAAAGCCTATTCAAAAGTTCAGCGGAGAAGTCAGACAATAATCAGATATAATGGTTCAAAAAATATATAAAAAATGTCAGTGTCAGGCCAAAATGAATGTAGACATTTCCTCTTAAATCATTCCAGATACCATGGCTGCTTGAAAATGATACTCATGCAGAGTCCTAATACCCAAAGAGATATAGCGTTTAGTTATTATGAATCTACATAAGAATAATATTGTTATATAGGGGTATTTTGAATTATTTCTTAATTTAAATTATTACTAATGGTTATGGCACGTCAGACATTTGCCCTTAATACAATTGGCAGGACACCGCTCAGAAGCTGGCCATCTGTCTGTATTTTTATGGGCTGTCCAAAATAATTCAGAGCTATCCGTTCAGAATTCTTCTACGTGTTAGCGCAGCTCGAATATATTGCTTTTTGAGAATATTTTGAGAATATTGCTTCCATCATAGCGTATTCATCAGTAGCTGTCACCAGCCTTTGGATAATAATAAATAATAACCCTAGCTGAGCAAATTCACATTTATTTTTAAATGTAACATCACTAAACTTCAGATGTGGTCTCTATCCTTTACTATTTCTTTACTATTTCTTTCTTTACTATTGTAAAAATGAAATCATTGCACAGAGCTGTGGGATATGATGGATATATATATATATATACTATAATATATATATATATATATGATTAATGATAATAAATCATCAATACAGTTAAAATTAATAAATTAGAATTAATAGAAATAATATTCTCCAGAATTTTTAATGATATACACTCTTCTATTTATTTTTTTTTGACACTTTATTATTATTATTATTATTTATTGTGTTATATTGTGCCATCAAATTCTGTAGCGCTATACAATGGGTAGACACTTTAATAACGCCTGTTTCTGGAACTGATGATGAATCAATAACTGCTATAGTGAATGCCCAGACCACAAACTTTTTAACCACAGTCTAAAGCGGAAAAGAACATCTGGTGGATGTTTTAATTGTAGGAATGACTAACCTCAAAACTGTCTCCTGGAAGAAAATGTAGAATTCTCTCTTAAGAGCTGTCACTATGGAATGCCGCGAGTTAGATTCGGAGCAGGTTAAATAAGCTTGTGTTGCGGAGAGACATATACCCTGGAACAGGCTTATTGTCACCTTTCAAGCTTCCAAAAAGCTCATTATCCTTCGGTGGGTGTAAAGATCATGAGAAGTGTTATTAACTACCGAGTTATGCCTTGTTGAATGTATTTAATACAAATAAAGCGAAAAATCAGAACTCATGCATGATTTCACTTAGGATCATTTCATAATGTTAACTGTAAAAAACAATTTTGTAAATTTGTATATATATATATGTGTGTAGATATAATAAAATTATGTTAAATTTAGGTTAAGCAGAAAAGGGACATTGAAACATTGTTCTTTATTATGCTCAATAATAATGTGCACGTGATAATACTATTCCTAAATGTACATTTTTAAACAATATATATAATTTTGTAATCTATATATATAATAATTTATATATTATTATATATATTATATATGTTTGTGTTAATAAGCCTTAAATAAATTATATTTTGTCGTCTAACAGTCCCTAGTAAAATGTAATTTAATTTATATTTTTACCTAAGCCATTGCTCCAGCTCTAAAGAGTCTTCTAAAGGTCTCATCTCTTCTTCAAACGCCTGCTCTCAACCTTACACCGAGTGAGATCAAAGCTGCTGGCTTGGATGTTTCAGCTGCCTTCCCACTGGCATTTGACATTAACCGAGCTTAGACCGTTTGAGGGTGCTGTGTCCCATCGGCTCAGTGCGGTGGTCTGAATAATTCAGCCGGTTCTGTTTGCTTATTTATTCTATGTATCTATCTATCTATCTATCTATCTAGGATGTGACCAATAATAATTAGGATGGCTTTTGATTTTAATGAGCTTGGATTCTTGATGAAGAGTCAAGAATTTCAAAGAAGGTGAGCATTTTGCATACATGTAACGGTAAGAACTTGTAACAACAACTAATGGCACTTTCTGAATCATTGGTGAGAGTGTATTTAGAATATTGTGTTCAGTACCAGAATATGTGGCTGAGAAGGACATAAACAAATTAGAAGTAGGACTTACGTAGTAGTACGCCTTAACATGTAGAAGAGAGAAGGGAGTAGGTAAAATGGTCAAAGGATGTAAGTCCTAGAGGGTTAGCATCCTTAATAATAAGAGCCATAGAAGATTACTAGAGGGCATGAGTGGAAGGTAGAAGTTGGAATGCTGAGGGTTAATGTAAGAACCTTCAACTTTACAGAAAGGGTTGTAGATATGTGGAATAAGTTTCGGGTGGAAAATGTACAGACAACCACTGTAGAGGAATTCGTTAAAGATTGGGATTTGCATAACCCTGTCCTCAAGAATAAAAAAGGAGCCTAAAAATTCCCAGGTATGGTCACGGGTGTATCTCTGGTCATTTGCCCTTTAATATACAATTTACTAATTCAATTTAGGGGTTCAATATGATTGAAAAATGTTGGCCCAGATTTGATCTGAGGTTTGATTCGGTTCACAATTTCAGATGCAAAAGGCCCACATGAAGATAAGTATTTTGTCCTGCAGGAGCAGTGAGAGGGAGCAGTTTGCGCTGCTCCTTTTCCCAATTCATCAGCCGGAGTCCTGCTACTATAACCTCTATAGCGACGGCAGGGAAAAGTATATCTTAAAAAATCCGGTTCCTTCAAATGAATGAGTTATTTATTTGTCTTGGCGGATCTTTCTTACCCCTTATCAACTTAAAAATCGAGTAGCGTTATAATTATGGTATATGGAATTTATTTTACTGCTCAAATAGGATATTTGTATATTATATCAATGTGATATCCTGCTAGATTCACTACAATGCTCAGCTTTTATATTTTTCATCGTGGAACTTTTTCTCTACCTTGATGCGATGACTAAGAGTTGTGCTGTGTTGCAGGTTAGAGGTGTGGGAGTTAATCGCTGAATGGGATTTCTGTTAGACTGCTTAAGAGCGATGGAAAAGTCCGCTTGTTTCCTCTGAAAGGGATCATTGTGTACGGCAATAATTTCTATCGCAGAGGTTTCCTGATATTTTCTCCAGAGGTGCTCAGAGGAACAAACGACTGACCACAGAAAATGTATGTTTCTTAAATCACATGTGTAAGTGATCAGAATTGCAGATATGGGATTGACGCTTTGCTTCGTTATATTTCGGCTTTTAAAATAAGGAAATTAGGCCTAAGGGATAACATTTGCACACGGATAGAAGACTGGTTAAAGGATAAGGAGCCGCCGTGGGGTCAGTTTTAGGCCGTCTGCTTTCATTTGAATGGCGTAGAAGCTATTTAGCAATATTTGTATTTTTGCTAAATTGTGTAGATTTAATAACTCGGGATGTGTGTTCAGAATAAATATTAATTGCCGCGTGATCCGATTAAATTCAGAGGGTGATCAGAAACATGGAAGAAGAGACGTCAACGTTGATGAATGTATGGCCAAGGAGACTGGGCTTTACCCAAATATGTGACTTTGTGCCCTATTTGCTAAGACATTATGTATATATATATATATATATATATATATATATTTATATATATATTCATTTTCAGAGTTGTAGAACAGTATCATACACTCTTTCTAGCAAACATTCTAAGTTCTTAGAAAAGAGGAACATCGCGTGAGGAAAGAGGGGAAATGGGATTGAAGTCCAAAAGAGGGGCTCCCCATTTTAAAGAGGGTCACTTGGAAGGTAGAGACTCATTCAGAAATATTCTCCGATTTAACGTTATATTGATCTATAATTGGTTAATGTATTTTGGGTGATAGGTACGTTTTCACAGTGCAACTGCAAAAATGTTAGGGTTGATGGCCAATCTCGAAAGTCATTTGTTGGCTAAGGGTACCGTAAGGTACTGTCTGCTAAAAAAAAAGAGTTCCTAGGGGTAGATAGAGAGAAAAAAATATCTTTACAATTTACAAATGTTACAAAAAAATGTATACTGTTGTTAACTGAATGTGGACAAAACCAGCTGTAATGTGAGAAAAGTCGCATAAAGAATATATAGTCACGGAGTTCATCTTTGTTTCCCCCTCATGTGTGTGTGAGGAACCCATTCAGACTGCTCTCACGTTAACATACAGGTGTAGAGACATTCTTGAAGTAATGAGCGCTCCGTTGTGGAGGGATTGTCCATGGAAGCCGGCGTTATATGTCCTTTAACAGGAAGCCAGGAGCGTGGTTAGTACTGGGAGTGGTGGATCTAAGCGATTATGGTATATAAACATCAGAAAAGGCTACAGAACACAGGTCAGGTGGGGCTCAGAATGATAAAATGTTGATCTGGGAACAGAATAGAACATCAAGGAGAACTCTCTTATTTACCCTGTAAGCTTTGAAGTATATTCACACAAAAATCCTGGTTCCATTTTGTTTATATTTTAAAGAAGGAGTGTCCTCGGCTCAGCCCAAGTCATATTAACAATAGATCCAGACACTCGGCTCTGTAAATGTCATGTCAAATTACTTGAACGTCATATTAGTGTCATTGTCTGAAAAACTGTGTGGGCCCGTAAAATGCACACGCTGATTGCTTGTCTTTTTTTTGAGGAATATCAATTACAATAATCCCTTTAATACTTCAGGGAGTTTTATGCTACCTGGAAAATGATTTTCTCCTCACTATGTAATTATGTTACTCCGATTTTTGTTAGCGTACACATAACTTATTGACCTTGGGCCGAACTAGTGCATCCGAAGGATCGTGTCCTAGGAGACCTATTGTCTTTGCCCTGATGGGGACAGTGGCAGCCAAAACTGCTGTGCCAACAAGAATTTTTGCCCTCATTGTAAACAATTGGAAAGAGTTCCAAGATGGTCTATTCAGTCCCTGCTGGGACATCTGATGGCCCACGCTGCAGGTCGATCGCTGGTAAAGCAATCAGCAATGTGGGGTATAGGGTGCTGCTGGTTGATCCCTCTGTAATTTACCTCAGTGGGCTGAGTTGGGCGATCTGATGAGGTAAAGTGGGAGGGACTGTGTGGGGGAGGGTGCATACCAATAACTGATAGGTAGAAGTAGCCAAAGAAATAGGGTTGGTCTCATTGATTGTTATGGCTGTGATTGATGGGTCCAACAACCTGTGGGAGTTTTTCCTTACTTTTTTTCACTCTTGCCAATCATTACAAGGGGAGGGACAAGCATTAGCTATATAAGCGTGCTGGCACCATTTTAACTTGTCAGTAACAGCGGTTACAGACTGATGGGATTTGGAGTGTCAGGCCGTGACAGGTTAGCAGAGGGTGAGATTGATGCTCTTTGCTCACCTCCCGTACTGCAAGTTAATTAATAGTTTATTTTAGTGCAGAGAATCTCCTGTTGGGGGGTATAGAAGCTGTAATGTTATACAGGGGCTGCAGCAGACATTTTCCCTGTTCCTGGGGAGAATTCAGTTGATGAAGAGGGTCGGCCATTTACTCTGCCTGTAATTTGTGAACAAGTCAATTTTTGTTATCCTTTTATCACATCATCTATTATTCTTCATTGATAAATACATATTGGTGACAAAAAGAAGCATTATAATATATAATACTGGAGAAATCCAGTCCTGCTCCACGGGCTGCGTGTGCCTATCATCTGCCAGTGTCTGCTTGCCCAGGCCAAGTGCTACTACTGCTGCTGATGCGCCTCTTTGACTGTCCTTTTTTTATTTCTTATAATGAACGGCGAGCCCAGAAGGTTTCAGTGACCTCCCACTTTTGGGAAAATTTTGTTTCGAATAAAAAAAGACCTGCCTTAGTAAATAAACGTGATGTGCGACCCCCACACATCCAATTGACGGTCGCCATTTCATCATTTGGCTGCCACTGGCCTTAAAGTGCCAGAACCACCTTATCATCCCTAGTCTGGCCTTGTTGCTTTATATAAATCAGTAAATAAAAATAATATGTTTGGCAGGGAACACTACAATATTCTGTTTTTACACTGTTACTGATTTTTACACAATTATAAGCAAACTGACCACATTTTTCTTTTGTTACGTCTTCTCAGTGCACAAAACAAACTTTTTTTATCATTTGGAAAACTAAATATAAACTTAACAAAAACTATCAGCTCAAGAAACATTGTTTGCTTTATATTATTCCAGGAATGTGAATAATAGATAACCTGAGTACAATGCCAAGATAAATACAACCCGCCATATATCTTTTAGTGTAATATGGAATATTATTTGGGACAGAAAGACTATATTGTTACATTCAGAAGGTTTATAATAGGTGGTAGCTAAAAAAAACTGCTTTATAAACCTGTCACTTCATTAACAGCCTTACGTGCGATCCGTCTGCATTCAATTTCCTGTACAATTGTTCAACAGTACTTCCTAGAAAACCATGTGCCCTGGACCTTAGTCCTGCCCCTGTTTTAAAGGCCATGTTTCACTTTGAAATATTAATTAGCAGGCCCAGACTGGCCATCGGGCACACCGGGCACAACCAGTGGTCCACGGACCTACATCGATCATTGGGTGCTGCGGTGTGCAGCCACTGGCCGGATATACCCAGCTGCATGCTTAATGAGCATAAAACATAGTGTGTGGCCGTCCGCTCTGATATCATTTGGCACCCGCTGGCCAGTGTTAGTGTTTGTGAGCATATGCATACCTGGGAACTCTCTCAGAGGTTTTCAGGTATGAGCATATGATATTAGCATGTGTGTGTGTCTGTTACTGTATGGTGTTAGAGTGTGTAAGCGTATGTTAGTGTATGGTGGTAGCATGAGCGTATGTATGCTAGTATTTGGTGTTAGCATGTGTGTGTAGGTGGTTGTCAGTGTATGATGTCATTGTGAGTTTTGTGTTAGCTTATATTGTTGGAATGTCAGGGGCGAGCCTAGGGTTAAAAGCTCCTGGGACACGAAGAAGAGGAACAGCAGAAACAATGTGTATGTACTGTATGTAAATTTACGGTGTTAGAGTGAATGCGTGTTTGTGAGTTTGCGTGTTAGCATGTATGCATGCTATTTATAGGGGACCCTAAAGAAATACTGCACCCAGGGTCGCTAACCCTAGGCTTGCCCCTGTTCTGATAAGGTGTACTTATGGGAGGATCTTAGGACCAAGTGATGGGTGAAGCAACATGTGGGAAAATGGGATTGGCTGATCAGAGAGGTATGGGGGCTTTGAGTATGAAGCCTGCACTGGGTTCCAATATTTCTGAAGTTAGCCCTGCTAGGGGTTGTAGCGTTAGAACGTGAGTGGCGCATGACCAAATGCCGCTCCCTTCTCTGCATATTTAAAATACCAACCTGGAAAGAAGCATTTCCATTTGGAGACTCAGAGTTCCCAAAATACATAAGGGCCTGTAATTCAGTAAGATAGGATCTTTTCGGATACAGAGACCTGCAATGGGAACATTAAGTAAGGTTTATGCTATTCTATATTTTATATTTTATTATAAAACAGCACACATAATCAGCTTATTTATTCAACTAAACCTCCACGACCCACAACAAAAATCTATAGCACCTATGCCTCAATTCCAACTATTTAAAAGTATCTTAATGGAATTTGAGCGCTATAATATAACTTTTTTATGGAATACAGGTGGTTCCTCACAGACGTTTGCATTGATACACAATGAATACACTGTATTAGAAGACAGAACTCAGGGATAAACAAGTTCGTTTTCTTCTTCGTCTTACTCTGGGATGCTTTTGTCAAACATTATGAGCACATAAAAGGGAAAATACTTTAGGCTGCACCTCTGAGTTAAAATGACAAAACTGTGAACAGAGGTGTATAAATTTATCTCGCACTGGTTCAATGTGCAAAGGCTTCAAAAAATAAAAAAAAAATCAGATTGTCATACGAAATTAAAAAATGAAAATGAAAAAAATAATAAAAAAAATATTATATATATATGTAGATTTTTTGTTTTGTTTTATTTGGTTGATTATATCAAATTGGATAAAACAGTATCCAAGCTATCTGTGGAAGAAACAGTTATCCATAAGCCTAATGTATTTATAATTGCAACATTGTTCTGGTGGACTAAATCTAGGTTTAATGGCACACATGGGAGATTCATTTAAGTTCAATCAGAACGGTGTAATGTGTAGAGTCAATTAATAGGTATCTAGTTCTGCGCAATCCTATCCCCCTCGTAAAATATATTTGAAGCTATGCTCTTTGTGATCGCCTCGTGTCCGCTCAACAGGTGTATGGATGGATCCGTGGCACAGAGAAAATAAAATGCCCTTGATTTAGCACAAAATCTTTTATTTTTAGGTTTACAAGTGTCTTATATTTCTTTAGTCTGTTTGATTGGGTTCATCTAAAAAAGTAGGCTTAGTTTTAAATTAGGCTTTATTGAACGGGGTGCGCATTATTGTTTACAACTAATAGATTAAAAATGAGTTTTCTTTTTATCTATCAAATAAACTTGCCTTGACACTTTATCATACAATGCAATGGCTAAAAAAAATATACAGAAAGGAGAGAGCACAACCTAAAAAGCATAAAGGGCATACACATTCAGATTCCTGGGTTGCTGCTAGAATAATAATGAGCAATAAATACACAAAAGAAAGCAAAAAACCACCCATTTAAGGCATAAATATTGGGGATTCCGTAATATGGACATATATTGCTTAGCCCCCCATTACATCATAGTACCCCAAGTTTGGCGAGTCCTATGTAATTTTTCAATCAATGAGCTCTATCTGTGGGGCTGCGCTGCTTTTTAACACAAAAAAAGACTCTCAAGCAATTTAAAGCCTTCTCTGGACACCATTAATGAGGGTCCTGTGTGGCAGGGGGGCTTTTTAATCAAGAAGTTTTGTGATCTCAATTTTCAGTATATGTTTTCAAAAAATACACTTAAGTCTACAGATATTCAATAAAAATATCCCGGCAAATGGATAGAGCTTAACAGGGACCCCTGGGGAAATATATTTAAGAAAAAAGGAGAAGGGGAACCTGGGAGAACAGACGGCTTTTCTCAAAGTGCTAAATGTGTATGGAGAGGTGGGATTTTCCCCTTTAACTTGTAGAGTTGGGGTTTGGGGTAAAGGCAGAATGTCAGCTCTTTCACCCAATCCAATGCAACGCAACGACGAGACAGCGGGACATTGCTCCAAAATATGAACGGTCCCACAAAAAAAGGGACTGTGTCAGTACAGCACATATTGGTTCATTTCCGGAATTGTAGAAAAGCTTTGTCTGTCTTCGTTGTATGTTTTTGTCGTTGGTTTTTTGTGCGAGGTGTTGATTTTCACCTTGGGAAGTAATCAAAGTGAGGTAATTGTGAACAGGGACCGGTGATCTCATGCTTCAATTAAAATTCCTGTCTCCAGCTGCTGGTTGTGAAGTTAAGCTCAGAGATTTGGCCTTTTCGTTAGCTTTCAAAGATATAACATATTTCGCAGGTCAACCCACATTTGGTTTAAAGTGAAAAGGTTAAAAATATATTTTGGTGTCCTACAAAAGAGCCCTAACTTCTACATTAAAGTCTGGGCAGCCCAAACCTAGAACCTTTCCTATCGCAAGGAAACTTTTCCCAGGATGCTCTGGTTTAATCCACCGCTGACCCTACCTGTTTACTGGAGTCTCCCCATTTAGGAGGGCCAGTCCACCAGTGGCCTAACCCTAGTTCATCAGGTCGAGGGAGTGCGGCAGACCCTCTGCCAAAAGAAAGCGGGCAGGTAATCTATTGGGTGGTCAACTTCCCGACCTGTCAATGGACTAGGTACAAGGCAGATCTTTGGCCTCTCCATCCACCCGACTTATACTATGGAGGACTGTGTAGGGCCAACACAGCCTCCATAGCTTGTTGTACCCAGAGCCACTTGTCCTTCTGATGCAGTGGGGTAGGATATGATGTCATATCCAAATACTCAGTAGAAAGGACAGTGGCCACAGAGGTAGGTGCTTGGAGTGCTTCCTCGAGTCAGGACTAGAGCAGTGCCCAATATAAATATATCTCTGGGCCAAGATCCATCTGCCTCCTTATTCATGATGTCCCTCTTATTGACTTGCCCAAAATGTTTGAGTATTAGAGGATCACAATTAACCCATTCCTGTTTTAATATATCCACCCAAAGATCAGTACAAAGCATGTTCAGTAGTGCGGGAGTTTAGTGAATATACTCTGTGCTGATCGTGGGGAAGTTCTTGGCACGGTTTCATTGTAAAAAGTAAACAAATCACAAAAAGCGGTTCTATTTTAACAACCTTTGAACGCTTTTTAAATATTTTCTTAAGGAATAATGGTAAATACCAGAATTATTACTGTTGTTATCATTATTAATATATTATACGTGAGTATCAGTTCCAGGAGCTCCGGAAAATCGTAGCGGCCCCTGGAGTACATTGCAGCCAGAACTGCAGTATAAATATATATGACCAAAATATTAGGAAATCACATTTTGGGATAAAGCCAAAATCAACGCCAATTCTTCAATTCAAGACCAAGGAGGCTTAAACGGTAACAACAATAACAAAAATCTATAACATGGTAAAATGTTATATTTACTAAAAAAAACCCAAACATCACAAATAATTTGCATAGATTTTACTATATGATATTATTCGCTATTATGTCAGAATCATTCACCCTGATTTAAAGGGTCTTTTTTTACTAAATGGAACAAGAAAAGAGCTTTTTACATCATTGGGGAAGAGATCCAGATTGTTGAATCGATGATAGGGTCATGCGAGGTAAGTGCACGCTCCCTCGTGAATTTTACATTTGCTCTCCAGTTAATCCCATTTAGTATTGTAAATGAGCCTCTGTTTGCCCTCGATGTTTTTATCCTAAAGCAGCTGTGGCTGCTTCATATAGTGCTTCTGGATAAGACAACAGCCGACACCGAATGCTTCCTGGAACGCGTGCCTGCGCTGCTCCGAGCCCCAGTCCAACTACATAATATACATTTCCACTCCCAAAGTAGTTGCGATTCTGGGTCATCCCATTGGAGCTCTACCTTAATAAAATAATTAAACCAAACGGGCAGGAAAATCCACCTATACCTCGCATTAACCCTTTAAGCTTTTTGCAGACTTTTTAAGACTTAGTATACAATTTCTCATATCACTTCTTTTATAAAAGTAGCGTTCCGCCTCCCCTAATCATGGAACATTTTCTTGTTGGGATCTCTTAATTGTCATGTGACAGACCTGCGGGCACTGATGGGCCCATGCCATAGAAACTGAAAAACTTTCTTAAAAGTTCCTGCTATACTTTTGTGATTAAGTGTTTTTTAGGGAAGGAAAAAGGAGATCTGCTCATCTTTATTCATTTAACTAGAGAGGGCATTCACCGTTTAGTCTATATAATATTTAATTTTTAAATGAATATTTAATACAATGGGGATGATACATCATCAGAGTGCCCCAGGTGCCTTCACCATAATGAATTCCACTACAGCTATATTGTAATGTAAATGGAAATATAATAAAAACAGAATTATAATAATTCACAAACTTTCTTTGTTTATTTGTTCTGACTGCTTCGCTTACTAAGGGTAAATAATTCGTATTGATAATACTATAATCAATAATCATGCAAGACCTGTGTATGATCAAATGATTTTATTCAATTTTTGACTAGTGCTATACCAAAAACTAGCATATATCAATGAGAAATAAATTATATATATATATACCAAATTGAGACACCCGTATCAGCTTTTGTCTGTGTCTCAGCACAGACCTTGATTGAGTTTACATTTCTCTGTGATGGACAGATCAAGAGATCTCCCCAACCTACTCATGATCCCCGGTGCCTACGGTTGAAGCAGCTACTGGGGACAGTTCCTTAAATTTGGGACTGTTTCACAAAAACATGGACTGTGGAGAGGTGTGGATAGATAGATAGATAGATATTGGCCAGAATGGAAAAACGATCAAATTTGTCCTCTTTCAGCGGATCATTTTGATCCGCTAGAACGTATATCTCTTTTTTTTTTTGTTCACTTTGTATCCTAACTGCTTGGCAGCCCATGTTTGTATCTGAGAAACATTATACGCGTTCTGCATCTTCCTGTAGTACTTCTGTCTGGGGAACATCTGTTGTATCTCCCAGCTGTTAAAGCGCTTCCTCCTCTGATGTGTCCCTCGTGACATTTGCAGCGAGCGCTGATAATATTACATCTCCGAGGGCTCGGATACCGGTCGCATTCATCAAGTGCTCCGTTTCTCACAAACGCAAAGATCCAGACGTGTGCTAAGCTGCTGCCCCAATGCAGCTCACTGCTACGACTTCATATGATGTCATTCGAAAGAATCCAGCGTAAATCCTAACCAAAGCGAACGGCCTTTATGGGTCGTATCTGGCAAAATAAAGAGATTACAGGAGACTATTTATCATTGAAGAAAAAAAATATTATTAAAATATCTGCGAAATAGTTCTTTAAGCTTGGTGGGAATGAATTAGAATTCAGCTGCTAAACCTACTTTGCTGAATTTAACACTTTCATCGCAAAATTTAGTTGGAAACATAAATCTTAGTACTGTGTGACTTTCCCAGGAATAAATCGAAATTGTGCATCTTTCCTAATTATTGGCATGAACAATATTTGTCATGTGACGCTGCATGTCATATGATGCAGGCTCTGATAGATGGTTGAAAAGGAAAAGAGATATTGGTAATTGATCGTGTTTCCAATCAATCTCCTATCCTAATGCTACCCTCTTTCTTCTCACCATTCTTAAAATATCTGTGTGATCCAAGCAACCCGTTGCATGTATGCTAGCATGACATCGGTGATCCGATACATACGTGTGATCTGTTTGCCCGTATTGCTACTAAATGAACTCAACTCCCATCGGTCTGAAACTCAGCATGTGCAACAAGTGCCCCCTGCTTTTAGTACCGGCAGCATTCAAACAATGTAAGGGTAACCGTGCTTAAGCCAAATGCCATCAGCTGGTTCTTGCTGACAAAGGGGGACCGGGCTGTCATCAGGCTTTATTAAGTACAGAAGAGAATGTTTATTTTTAAAGGAGGATAAAGGTTAGAACATGAGGTCTTAATCTAAAACTAGAGGTTCAGAGACTCGGATGGAACGTAAGGACGTTTTACTTTACTGAGAGGGTGTTCGATAAGTGGAACAGCCTCCTAGCAGAAGTGGTAGAGGGTAATACAGTGAGGGTATTAAACATGCATGGGATAGACATGCGGCTCGTGAACCTAAGACGAGACTAACGACTGATTAAGATTTGAGTTTTTACAACAGGAAAACTGGGCAGAATGATGGATTGTATCTGCTGTCAAATTCTATGTTTCTGAGTGTTGGCATGGAGATCACCCCGCCGCACCGAAATAGCCTAGAACTTAATAGTACGTCATGCCTTCTTGACATAGTTATCCTTGACATACTTGTCCTGAAGGGGTCCGTTAATAAAAACATAACATTTGAGCACATTTAGTGTACTGAGCTGTAAAATGTAGGGTTTGGGAATACATTAGCATTTTTTTAGTCACAGCGTAATAATGGATAACTCTGTACAGCGTTGTCAGCGCAGGTCTCCGCAGTGTTGTCAGCACCTTGGCTCATATGGCTTTATGGGTTATACGTAAGGCATGTCTTATCTTACATTATTTCCAGGAGCGATGAATCACAAAAGACAAATGTCCATTTCCCAAGGCTTAACGTCATATGCGGAAGATTTCACGGGGATATTGGCGATATGTTGGAGGAATTCACGTAGATCCTTCTATGACTGATGAGTTGACATGACAAGAGGTTTCTTTGGGCTCAGCGGATTGAAACCATCTACCTCGGTAGGATTCCTGGTGCACACCTGACTCTTTCCTTCTAACGGGAACTCTCCACGGAGAGTCCTGCTCACACACACGCTACGTCAATCTCTCCTCATTTATCTGTCAACCGTAGAAATTCATTTAGAATTGAATCTCCGCTTTCATCATTTCTGAAATTCTTACCCTTCTAGTAAGATATATTCTTTAAACGTAGACCTTTAATGTTCACTCCAGACATATTTTAAAATACATAAAATTGTTCTTTTATATTTATAGGTAATTTAAAGAAAAAAAATCTTTCCCACTGTATTATCTGTTGCTAAAAAGCAACTCTGGTAAAATTTCTAGATCCTAAATTTTAAGGTGCTATACAATAAATAAATCTTTTACAGTGTTTACAGATTTAAGTAAGCAACGTGTATGTATAAGAAAACTACACTTTATTTGCGTACCTGGGAACTTTTGGGCTCCAGATACCTGTAGCCTTACCTTCTCGAGATGGGGGTAGGTGTCCTGTTGACGTCGGTGGATATTGTGGGAAAACTGGAGCAGAAGTGGACAGGGAGAGAGGCTGGATGCAGCGCCGCTACCGCTCCGGAGTTTCTTTGTTAAGACCTGGAGATCTGGAGCAGAGGCGCCTCACCTGGAGTCTCCAGCCCAAACCTGGAGAGTTCTTAGGAATGCTTTTTTTTATACCATACGAGCATACCTGAGAACTTTTGGGCTCTGGCTACCCGGAGCCTTCTCTTGCGGGAGGTGGCCAGGACCTGACCCAGAGAACCGGAGAAGCAGTGCTCACCCGGCAATCTCCGAGTCAAACCCGGAGAGTTCCCATGTATGCATAGGAGCAGCAACTTTAACTTCCTGTTCTTACAATCCGCATCATTATCCCTCCTATGATGTCATATCTCCTTTAATAAGATGCTGATTGTTGCCGATTGACCCAGACAACCCTTGTAAAGGTAGAAGAAGAACTCTAGGATAGGAAATTGATTGTATACTGCTGGCCCTGCCACAGGCTGCCACTGATCTCTAGGAGGTGAAATATCTCCAAAGTTATTACAAAAACTTCAAGCTACAGATAGTTTTAATTCATTTATTTCGTTTTGCTAAAAGTTCTTCACCTACAAAGCTCTGCTCGTTGGCCAGGAACATCTTTCTGTCATTTGTAACGGATATCCAATGGATTCCAATTATTTCCAAAGCCACAAAATACTAAGATTAGATTGCTGTATCTACCCAGATCCCGGAGGAACATCTTTATTGACTATTCTCTCCTCTGAAACCTCACCCTCCACATCCGTGCTCTCTCGCATAGTTCTAGCCAATTTTCTAACCGTTCTACGTGCCTTACATCCAGCAACGCAAGCCAGATGGGCTTATTGTTTAGATTAGTACAAAAGCTAGTGGTAATTTAAAATTAGAGCAGTAATCCTAAAATGACTATGGCATGACACACTGCAACTTTAAGATTCCAACAGATGCCATCACTGGTTCTCTTTTAGATTAATTCAATAAAAAAGAACAAAAAAAACATTTCTTGCTGGTTCCTGGTCAAGTGGAGGGGCTATCTCCACAAGACATGGTACCGGAGCAGAGATGTTCCTTATCCATCTCGGTGGCCTTCATTAGCAGAATGCACAGAAGGTGACAATTCATTTGGCTTGCTGTTCCAGGGCAGGAAGGACTTGATTGCAACCACGTGTTTGCATCACTCTACACCATTGAGTGTCATATGCCCTTTCTGACTAAAAGCAAATTGATTTTGACATTCGAATTCCTAAAGGCTTCATGGATCCAGGCTAACGATAATTGAACTTCAAAAAATAATATTTTACGCATGTGCTGCATGGAGTGAAAACGATACTAATAGAATGTGTGAACAAAGACATAACTGCTCCTTCAATTTATAAATATATACATACATATATACACACAACAATATAAGAAATATACTACATTTTCATCAATAGCTGCTCACATAGTTCCCTGACTTCCTGAGTTCGGTCTGAATGACTGAATTACTACCTAAGGCAGTAGAGAGCCCATTATGTCTCCCCTGCATACTTTTCTGTATCCTATAGCATGCTTTATCATACATTTTAAAATTGATATTGCATTTTAGATAATTGTGTATTTATACATTTTCTGCGTAGCGGATATTCCATCCGTTTCAGTTTTACAAGAATTCCTAATCCCCCACAGCAATGACAAATAATCGACCTAAATGGATGTCTACCACGGAAAAAAGTGTTTTACTTACAGAAGCTCCATCCATTAAAACGCGTTGTGTGCTAGATACTGCCATGCAAATCCAGTGTGTAAATCATATCACATCCTACCAGATATAAATATTGTTTGGACCTTCTGGTTAGTAGACTTGTGCATTTGTTTTTGTACAAACTTGTGTGTAGGAAAATATATATATAGTTTAGAAGTAGCCCAAAAAAACAGGAGGGTGGTCTCATTGATTGTTATGGCTGTGATTGATGGGTCCGACAACCTGTGGAAGTTTTTCCTTACTTTTTTCACGCTGACCAATCGGCATTCCCAAGGGGAGGGACAAGCATTAGCTATATAAGTGTGCGGACGCCATTTAACTCGTCAGCAGTTACAGACTGATGAGATAGTGACAGCTCAGCAGAGGCAGAGATTAATGCTCATTAGTCATAAATAACACTGCAAATGAACTAATAGTTTCTTTTAGTGCAGAGAACCTCCTGTTGTTGGGTATAGAAGCTGTAGTGACTGCTGTAATGTTATACAGGGGCTGCAGCAGACATTTTCCCTGTTCCTGAGGAGAGTTCAGTTGATGAAGAGGGTCGGCCATTTACGCTGCCAGACAAACCTGTAATTTGTGGACAAGTCAATTTTTTATTATCTTTCTATCACATCATCTATCATCCTTCATTGATAAATGAATATTGGTGACAAAATCAGGCGTTATAATATATAATATTGGAGAAATCCAGTCCTGCTCCACCGGGGCTGCACCTGCCATCTTTGACCGTCCTAACTCTGGGGGAACTGAAAGATGAGTGCAGAAGATGTCAGGGACCTCTTCCTTTGGGAATGCCCCCAATGTTGTTCGGAATAAAAAAAATCCCCCTATATTTCATCCGAGCCGAAGAAGCCCAAAATCAAATGCAACAAAAACAAAACAAAAATGTTGTTTGCTTTGGCTCGAGAAATCACTTGACATATGTGTCTTTCTGCCTGTTCTCAGGGGGATCAATTCTTTTTTTTTTCTAATATTGGAGAAAATTAAGTCCCATAGCATGCTGTTGGATGGGTCTATCCATTGGTGTAGAGCTGCTATTGCTGGTGGTCCTACAATGCAAAATTGAATCTGGTGGCAGGGACCTCCCGCTTTGAAAAACTCCCTCTGAATTTTGTTTCAGTATCAAAAAAATCCCTCAGAATTTTATGCGAACTGCACGGGTTGTGAAATTAAATTTGCTGTCAGAAAACGAAACAAAAATGAAAATTTTGTCTGAACCGATTTTGCACAAGCCTAATATGCATTTGAGAAAAAAAAAAAAACTATTTTGGGACTAAATTCCTATAATGATCTAACTCACTTTGAACTGAAAGCTTTAAAAATGGTGCTGTTGCCATCTTGCACTGATCATGCTATATAACGCTAAGGGTCCATGACTTGTGGACTTTAAAAATGACTTTTTGTCTTTTAAAAATAATAAAGAATATTCCAAAACATCCCAGAAGACCTTCTGAAGCAGCACCGGTCTGCCGGCGTTATAGCGGTAGAGATTTCTATCATTGCATTTTTTGGTGGTTGTTCAGGGAAGGATAATCCGGATCGGTCAGGCACGATGCATTCCATGAATACTACTCACAAAACCCAAGGTTTTTCTCACATTACTTAAAACAAAATAGCTTGTAAGCCAATATATTATTCTTTGGTTATGACCTTCCTCTCACCACCCAATCTCTCTGTATGTCACCGTGAGGAACTGTTCCTTTTCAATTTCCAAATCACATTCCATTACATTTTCCTTAAAATTACAAACCCGAAAAAAAAAAACATGACAAGTTTAATGAAATCCAGTTGGATTCAGCCGTTCTTAAATAAGCAAGCAAAGGGTCTACTGGAAATTGAAAAGGACTCAGGTAACATAAATAGCACAAGTTTGGGGATTTTGGCCGCTAATAGATTTTTGGCTCCTTCTTTCTGCCGCTATCAGCATAAGAGAGATATCTCTCTGACTCAGAGCCGAAATGATTTTCCAGATCATATTTCTGAGAATCCGGGCCAGGATTCTATCCCTTATGACATAAACACAAGAGTAAAAGATTTAGATACCCTGCGTTATCTTGGAAGACGGCTCAGTGCCTCGCTGAATAATGGCGCTCTCAGATTTATACCATGGGTTTCATTCTCAAACCTTCCCCTCCGTCGGTGTTGATAAGCGTTCTCATTCTTTTTACATAAAGGGAATGAAATTGTGGGGGGGGGAGCAATAGGCCCATTATCAGCTTGAGCCTCTGAAGAAGTTAAGAGAATGAATCCAAACTTGCAGAGAGATTCTTATCTTAAACCCAGCTTTGAAAGGCGCGCTAATTTTTGGAAGAATGAACAAATAACAAAGAAAATCCTGTTGTATTTCTAGTGGAGATGATGATCTATTTTGAAATAAATAATTCGCTATTTCTGTTTGCATATATCTTAACATTGATTTATTTTATGGTAATGACGTATTGGTGATCAAGAATAAAAGTATTTAGTTCCCACCGGTTCTCTGGAATCTTCATCATGTGTTTTTTCAACCATAATTTTCCAAATTCACTATATATATATATATATATATATATATATTATATACCGGTATATATTGACTTTGTTTTCTCAGAATGTGCATAATTTGCTAGTTTTCCTGATAAAATGTATGTATTCATTTATTTAAACCACAAGGACAACCAAGAACTTTATCACCAAACAAAACCATCATTTTCCGAAATGTATATATATAATTATATATAATAAAATATATATAAAATAATACATTCATTTACATCATCTTCTTACAAAAAAATGAAAATGCAATGACATCATCTACTAATAATAACCAGAACTAATGAGCACCAAAGCATCTGGCTTTCAATTGTTGCTCATGTCAAAGTTCATCTGCTTAATTTTTTGTTATATTTTCGCACTTCTTCACCTTATATTCTCAGGTGTCTCTTCTTTTTATCATTAGTAATTCTGCGCTAACACCCGCCATTATGAACTTTTACATTCTTAAGAGCCATTCTATTTTTTTTTTTTTTTAAGGTTCTGCATCATAAACCGCTCTAACTGCGTTGCCTATTTAAATATTTAAAACTAATACAGTCTCCAATGGGATCCCATTTGTTTGTTTGTGTAACTTGGGCATAAGATACAGAACCCACACCATACAAAGTAAGAGATAATCGAGTGCTCCTTGTAAGCTTCAAAATAGATCAGCTCAAAGAAGTCGAGTCCATGGTCTCATCAACAGAGACTTACCCTGATACAAGGTCACCTTCAAGGGGGTAGAACTGGTACTTGTTGTAACCCCTACAACCAGATCCCCCCTGGGCATAAGGCTAGGCCAGTGCTGCGGCTGCGCTACCTTCTCCCAACTCACTGAGTCTGAGCGACGGAATCTGGCTTGATTTCTGGGCACTCAGAATAGTGTGTGAGGACCTTAAAGGAGCAGAAGCCCTCACACCGGCCTACTCCCTTCTCTGCCAATAAAGGAAGATTTTCTGTGTGTAAGTGGAAATAATGTGTTACTGTGTGTGAGTACGTGGATGCATGTGTGTATAGCTGTTACTGTACGTGTATGTTAGTGTGTGCGTAAGTATGTTTGTATGTTATTGCGGGTGTAAGTACATATGTTAGTTTGTAAGTATGTTAGAGTGGGTATTTTACTGTGTGTGCAAGTGTGTTAGTATCCCTGTGTGTGTGTATGTGTATCAGTGTTTGGTGTTGGAGTGTCAGGGATGAGCCTAGGTTGATTGACGCCTGGATGGGGGGGGTGGAGGAGCAGGAGAAAGAATGTGTATATGCAAGTGTATGGTGATAGAGTGATTGGTTGTTAAAGTGAGTTTGCATGTTAGTATGTATGTGTGTTAGAGGGGTGGCTTAAACAAATACTGCACCCAGACGCCACTAACCCTAGGCTCACCCCTGTTCTCATAAGGAGTGCTTATGGGAGGATCTTAAGGCGATGTGATTGGTGGAGCCATGGATGGGATAGTGGGATGGACATAGGGTGAGGCTGATGGCAATGGGGGTCTTACTGTTATTTTTTCTCCAATAATGTAATGTAACGATGCTTGCAAAACATGTACAACCCAGTATCTTGTGGATAACAGATAAACCCCTTTCAGGGGCGTACCTAGAGTATTTGGCACCTGGGGCGGATACTGTATGTGGCACCCCCCCCCCATACACTTTAAAACTGCATAGCGTCTATCGTTATATACCGGCGCAGACACTAAGCAGATATACTAAGCCAAACATTGATGTGGTGTAGGTTTCTGGACTGAAACCGAAAATGCAGCATTTACCTGGCCGAAACCAAATATGACCCCCCACACCATAAAAAAAATCTAACACTTTTATTTAAAGTAAGAAACACACCAAAATAGGACAAAACAATTAAATAACAATATTAATAATATATATATGTAACCAAAGAAAAAATGGGCACTCACGGGTCTTTGCAGTAAAGTGCATTAAACACTAGTTTATTTCAATCAGCACTGCCAACGTTTCGGACCACCTCCAGTCCTTTCTCAAGGCAAAGACCCGTGAGTGCCCATTTTTTCTTTGGTAACATATATCTGGCTATTTTTGGAGCACCCGGACAAATAAAAGCCTGTGTATATTAACAATATTTCTGTGCAGCCGCTCCCTTTGGTTTGTGTATATATATATACACAATATATATTGATTGTATCAATATATATATGATTGTTAACAGCAATCACATTCCTATCATGCCCAGGCATACCCAGATTCCAGGATATACTGGCAGACTTGGCATGATAGGAGTATGATTGCCCTATCTACCCCTTCTCACTCCCTTCTGCCCTATCTACCCCCTATCCCCAATCTCACTCATTCTCCCTATCTACCCCCGCCTAACTATCTACCCTCTCCCTCTTTGAAGTTCACTTACCTTTCAGGAGTCCTGCAGTGGGGGGTGCAAGGCCTCTGCCTCCCAGCTCTGCCACTGTATGGAACAGGATAGAGTGATGGGAGTTATGATGT